>CAWUFW010013162.1:0-62500 GCA_963921515.1 Calotriton arnoldi
CCTATCCCATTTGTCATCATGCTCAGTATATCCTCAACATGTATTCCGCTGCCAGTAGTGTCCACTATACTGCATCACAGAGGACAGAAGACTCAATATAATGTTTGAAACCAGAACTGTCTCCGCTGACTCATTTCACAAGTACGAATGAGAGAGGATGAGAGTATGTGAAGTACACGGCAGTCGTGACATGACCATGTAGTCCACTGGTATTGGATGTCAACGCAAATGAGTAGCACAACTGTGGAAGACACACATGTGTCGTGTGAAGTCGTATGGACGCAGTGCTCAGGTGGGTGGGTGCGACGGGTAGATGCGCACATGCCAAGTTGGAGCACGCCGTGTTGAGAGGGGTCATGTACAGTACACCACCGCTTCCCTGGGCATTGTGAGAGGACACCTGTCGGGGGGGGAGTGAACACGTGTGTGCACAGCAGCCGGGCACACGTACAAAGCGGTACCAGGCGCACCTCAGCCCACCCTCTGTGGACAAGCTGGATCCTGTTGTGCGCCCGCCATGCCCCTTGACAAGGCACACACAGCCCCAGTCGACCAGGTGTAACCCCAACATAGTCAATCCGCACAGGCGATACAGGGCACGGGATGGCAGTGGAGCATGGTGTGTGTGAGGTCTCCTCGCGCTCCTCCTGGTCATATCACGCAGGCAATAGAACCTCAACATCTAGCATGGCACAAGTCAGATGGAAGTGTAGGGGGGACGCACCACAGCACGAGCAGCACTGACGTCACGGGAGGTGGCTCGCACCATCCCATCCATTGCCCATCATACCAACCACGACACATGCCATTGCGACTAAGTGCAAGCGCGTGCGCCACCACCCCCGAGCCCTCCCCAGAGAGGCCAAAGAGTGAATGTGTGGGCCAACAGCCACAGACGGACGCGGCCTGGCCGCAAGGGCAGCCACAGCCACTGGGTGTCGCAGGTGGCGGATCCGGAAGGCGAAGACTGTGATGCATAGTCCATGCAGGCCGAGTCTCCATTTGGGGCACCACGCAGGTGGACGGCGTCCCGCCACACATCATACCCTGAGACAGCCCACTCGTGCAACTGGACCCACACATACACTCCTTGCCCTCTCTGGTGCGAGCTTGGGGCTGCCTGTGCAAGCGCTAGCCTCGCAGGTGAGCATGCATATTGGGGGGCGAGGGAGGACATGAGGGCTGTGGCTCATGTGCCTGCTCAGTCATGTCAGTGATGTGTATGCGAAATTGCTATGTGCCGTGTTGCTTTGACATGTGTCCTCTGCCATTTAACCCAGGCGGAGACCGAACATTGACCGCCCATACCAATTGCTGGCGGACATGGACGATACAGAGGTAATCAGGAAGTTTCGGCTGGACAGGCCAACTCTGCATCGACTGTGTGCCATGTTAGAGCCCCATCTCCGTCCCCGCAGGGTGTATCCGACTGCTGTCACCCCCACGGCTAAGGTGATGGCCGCCATGCATTTCTTCGCCACTGGGTCATTCCAGCACACAGTGGGCAGTGGAGGAGGGATGTCCCAGCCCATGTTCAGCAAGGTGCTGAGGGATGTACTGGCAGCCATGATGCTGTACCGGAACAGGTACATCAGATTCCCCAGGGCTCGTGAATTGGCGGCAGTGAAGGGTGCATTCTATGCCCTTGGCAGAATCCCACACGTCGTGGGAGCCATTGACTGCACTCATGTTGGCCTTGTTCCACCACAGGCCACTGAGCACCTGTACCGCAACAGGAAGCACACGCACTCCCTGAATGTGCAAGTGGTGTGCCTTGCGGACATGGTGATCACCCACGTGTGTGCCAAGTTTCCAGGCTCGGCCCATGACGCACACATAATGCGCAACAGCATCTTGCCACGACTGATGGCCAATATGCAACAGGATCGTGGCTGTATTGTCGGTGAGTATGTGGAGTGGTGTAGCGTGCTGGTTGTGCGATGCTGTCCCCTGTCCAGTTGGAATAGCAACGGTTCTCTGTGTCCCTCACACCCAGGTGACTCTGCGTACCCGAATGGGGCATGGCTGCTCAGTCCATTGAGGAATCCTCGCACCCCAGCAGACGATCGATACAATGAGGCACATGGGAGGACCAGACGTGTGGTCGAGCGTACCTTTGGCCTCCTCAAGTCCAGGTTCAGGTGCCTGGACCGCACCGGGGTGCACTGGCGTACTCCCCACAGAAGGTGTGCCAGATAGTGGTGGCGTGCTGCATGCTGCACAATCTGGCCATTCGGAAGCAGATCCCCCTCATTGTGGATGACGGAGATCAACCAGGGCCCCAGCCCGCAGACCAGGACAGCTCGAGTGAGGTGGACAGCGGAGAGGAGGAAGCTGGGAATGTGCGGCAGCAGCTCATCGCCCGCTACTTCACTTGACGGTGAGTGTCCATGTACGACGGATGATGTGTCTGTATCTGTGCAGGTGTGTGTGTGTGCTGTGTCAGGGTGGCCGTATGTTCACTGCGTGCAGTGTGTCAACGCTCCATGGCCAGGGTAGTATGCCACTGTTGGTGACTGTGGCATTGTGCCCTATTGCTCTGTGCGATGTGTGTACATTGCTTGTAGTTGTTGACATGTACTGTGTGATGGGTGTGTGACACACTCATTGAATGTGCTCCTGTTCTGTCTCCCACCCCTAGGTCCCTACAGGCCCTCCGGATTCCATTGCCATGCCACGCATCAGGTGCCTTTCCGCCCAAGGTGGCCGTTGCATTCCGTACAAATAAAGCACAGGGCACAAACAGCAGTTAGTGAAAAAGGTGCATTTATTACAAACTGTGACATGTGATTGTGTGTAAGGTGATGACAAAAGTGGTGCGTGCAGTGACAATGAGCTGTCGGTCATGGCTGCGTGATGATCAGGGTGTACCCACTGGTTCTATGTCCATAGTCCAACACACACATGCCATCCAGCTGGCTGTGTGGAGTGGGATCGTAGAGCAAGTCAATGCAGTGGCTGGTCAAGGAAGGCTGGTGGAAGGCTGGCTGGCTGCCTCACTTGCGACTGGAGCGTGCGAAGTCCTCCCGGGAGATCTGTTTCCTCTTCGGACGGCCCCTTCCACGTTTGGGAGGGGGTGTGTGGTGGCGACCTGCTGGTGGTGGGTGAGGTGTGCTCACTGGCTGTGGACGCAGGGGAAGTGGACACTGCTGCCCGAGCCTGCGCCCTAGCAGGTGGTGGCGGAGGTGGTGTTGCTGGCCTTGCCTGTGACCCCACCGCCACCACCAGCTGGCCCATGAGGTCCACGAGTTGGTCCATACGGGACACGAATTGGCCCATATGGGCGTCCATGGACCTCAGCACCCCCAGCACCTCCCGCGTGTCAGTAGCAGACCTGGCCCATTGTCCTTGGGCCTCTTCATAGGCCCCAAGGACTCTGGCCATTTGAGGCAGGGCATGGCTCCCAGGGGAGGCTGGCGTTTCCCTGACCCTGCTTCTCCTACCAGTCCTGCTGCCACCGGCCTGCCCACTAGCCACATTGCACACCACGGTCCTCGCTGTGGCTCCCAGGGTGGATCCAGTCGGCCGGGCCACCACCTGCGCTGGGGCTGGTGCCAGCGAAGACGTGGTGGTGGTGGAGGCGGTGGTGGTCGGTGCGGCGATGGTGGCGGTTGCGGCAGTGGTAGTGGCCGCAATGACCGTGGGTGTGGCCGCAACGACAGTGGCAGCAGGGGACTGGGACTGTTCAGCATCCCTGGATGATGGGTTGGTGGGTAGGAGGGTCCTGGGGAGCGGCTGGGCCCTGCCACGCCAGATGGGCCAGTTTGGTGGTCCGTGTCCGAAGAGGAGGACAGATCCTCCAGATCCGTGTGTCCTCGTTGGGGGCTTGTAGGCTGGCTGTGCTGGCTGCTGTCTCCATCCCCAGCATCCAGCAGTTCGTCACCTGTGGAGAGAATGAGATTTGTTATTGTGTTGCACCTGGCGAAGTATGTATTAGTCGTCTGACATTGGCAGTTCGTGCAATCTCGTACATGGGTTTCCCGGAGGCGAGTGTGTGGCTGTGGCATCTGTAGTTGTGTGTGCTAGGCAATGGGACTGTGTGCTGTGCACATGTGGCATGGGACGGATTGGCCATGCCGATGGGTGTGTTGCTGTGCCCCTACTCATTGTGACTCTGGTGTATGCGGGCTCCTGGCCCATCCTGGGTCTGGTTTGTACTTTGCTTTTGGAGTTCATATGGAACGCTTAGGAACGCATATGGCAACATGGGGGCCATGCCCCAGATTCGCATTTGGGAGGGGATATGCTTTTGGGGTTCAAATGGAACGCTTAGGAACGCATATGGCAACATGGGGGCCATGCCCCAGATTCGCATTTGGGAGGGGATATGCTTTTGGGGTACATGCTGTGAGCCATGGGTGCCGAACGTGACATGTGTTGTGGCAGCATGACAGTGCATGGTCTGAGGTGTGTGCATGCCTGACATGCCCTGCATATTTGCTGTCTGTTGTGGTTACTGGACATGGCATTGGACGCATCGTTATGAGTGAGTGATAGTTGTGTGCCAGCCAACGTATTGCAGTTGTCCCATCTCCTTGGTGTGCGTGCTGCCCTGTGCCATGTGCATCACTGCAGTGCTCGGGGGGTGTGGCCCATGTTGTGTGTTGTTGCTCACAGTGTGTCGTGCGCTTAATTGACTACTGGCACATGGTTGGTCATGGGCATGTGTCTTAGCGTGACTGCTGTATGTGTGGCAGCTGTGCGGATGACATGCCTTTCATGAGACTGGGGCTGACGGATGGGATGGATGGTATGTTGTATGTGCATGGTGTGTCTGTGAGTTTGATGGGTTCAGTGGTGTTCGTGTGCATTTATGTTGTTCCGCTCTGTTGCGTCTAGTGTTGTTTGTCTTACATAGGCGTAGTTGTGGGGTGTGGGGTTGACAGGCAGTGGGGGCTACATGGACAGGACTTCCATGGTGTTTCGGTTGTGTGTGATGAGTTGCACAGTGGCTGCCGTGTGGGACTATATTCAGTGTGGCTTGTGCATGCAGACGTGGCTCCTTGGGTGTTGCTATGTCTGTGATGGGTCATGTGGGGTGTGAGTCTGTTGTTCATGTCTGTGTGCACATTGTTCACTTGTTCGTGACGGTGGGCGGTGCTGCGTGTTCGTCTGCTACGTGACATGTCCCATGTGTTGGTGGTGTTATGCTCCTCATGCCTCCAGTAATCCAGCCCTGTCCAGTTTCCCACCTGCAAGTTGTTCGTGCGTGCACTGTACTGGATGCCACATGGCTCTGAGCGGGGGTGCTCCATGTTGCAGGTCTGTGGGGGTGGGGGGGTGTAGTGGGTCGTGGGGGTGGCTGTACACCCACTGACACCGATTGCTGTGGACCGTGATGTCTGCCTTTCGGCTGTCGTTGTGCACTGCGGTGGCTGACACGTGGGTGTGGGGTGTGGGGGATGCTCCTCCTTGCTGTGCTGTGGGACTGGGGCCTGGTGTGTGTTGTACTTGGGCTGTCCACCGTCCCACCCACTGCACTTTGTGTTCCTGCCACTTACCTGTTACTTGTCGGTTAGTGCAGCTGTGGCGGACACATGGGTGTGGTGGGTGCTCGTTGTGGCGCTTCTGGCATATTTGGGGACCTGTTGGTGGTTACGTGGCTGGCTTAGTGTACACATGTCCCCACGCATCTTACAGTTGTTCGGTTTGGGCTGTGTGTGGTAGTGTCTGTTGCATGTGTGTGTGATGTGTTGTGTATTGTGTGCTGGACATGGGGGTGTTTGTCCCTGGGAGCTGTGGCATGGTAGTTGCGCATGTGAGTACATAGCGGTGTGCTGGTATACATTAGTTTGTACTTACCAGCCTCCACTCCCCCTGCTAATCCGGCGAGGATCTCCGGATGTGTTACGACTCGCACCTTCTCCTCCCACGCTTTGAAGGTCTTAAAGAGCGCGGGATTCCCTCCGCCAGTGACGGCAGCCAGCTCTCTGTTTTTGCCCTCCTTCTTCTTGACCAGGCTCTTTACGTCATTCCAACGTTTGTTTATCTCGACTCTGTTTCTGGGCAGGGTCCCGACTGCATTGACCTGGTCTACGATCCGGTTCCACATTCTGTTTCTGGTGGCTAGTGGTGTGTGCTGGACCATGTTCCCATAGATTTGTGGGTACACCTTGATGATCTCGTCGACCATGACCGTCAGCTCCATGGGCGTGAACTTGGGCATCCTTTGTGGTGCCATGGTGTTTGTGGTGCTGGTGCGGTGTGTGTTGTGTAATGTGCAGGGGGTTTGTGGTGCCGGTGTTTGGTGGTGGTGGTGCCGGTGTTTGGTGGTGGTGGTGGTGGTGGTGGTGGTGGTGGTGGTGGTGGTGATGTGTGCGTTTCTGTGGTGTGCTGCTGTCCTTGCTGTGTCACTGTGTCCTCTCCTCTCCTCTCTGGTTTGCAATGTAGCAAGGGGTTGTGGTCTGTGGGAGTGCTGCTTTTGTACTCACCTATGTGGGTGTGTCCTCATGGTCTGTTGTTTTCAGGTGTGTTGTGTCTGGGGTTCTGGCCTTTGTATTTTTTGTTTGTCCGGGGGGGTGTTTTCGGGATGTGTACTGTGCTTGTGTATTTGTGCGTGCCTTGCTGTGTGGACTTGTTGGCCATGTTGTGTGCTATTGGTTTTGTGTGCGGATGGTTTCTGTGCAGGTACGTTGGCGCCATGGCTTCTGCCGTGTCGATTCTCATCGGCGTTGTTTGCGCTGGCGGGCGGTATATTTGTTGTTTTTCCGCGCTCATGGCGGTGCGATCGTAATTTCACGTGCGGTGTGTCGGCCGTGAGGGCGGGCGGTTTTGTGTTGTCGTGCGTGTTTCCGTCCGTGGCGGGCGGTTTGACTCCGACTCGGACGATGGCGGGCGGTATTTTGTGTGATTTTTCCGCCGATGGCGGTTTTCGGTTTGTGTACTCATAATGGCGTGGTCGGTGTTCAGGCGGTGTGTGCGGGCGGATTTTTGCAGCTTCCATGCCTGGCGGATTTATTTACGCCGGGTATCGTAATGGGCCCCTTAGTGAATAATTTGTCTAAATTATAGATGACTACTCCTTTAAAGAATATTTTTCATAGGGGATTATCATTTGTCCGTACTCAAAGTACAAAATTATTTGAGACAAAAATACAGATGTATGAGTTTATTCAAAAACTACACTGAAAAGCATTTTCGTACAGCAATCTGATAATCAAAAAAGAAATAATCAAATAACATAAATCTATATAGGAAGCTTCTATTATCAGTAAAACAATATATAGCTATGAAAAAAGCTGTACTGAAAGATATTCAAAAGACCAATCTCTTTATAAAAAAATGCAGTACTAATTGTAAACATACAGAATGGAAAGCAATATCTAAACTAGTAAAAAGCATATAAAGGGGGGAGCCATTTTCCTGATGGACAAATACTGGTACATGGAAAACATGCTGTTACCGATAATGAACAACAGTATTATATTGATCATTAGGGGTCATCTACTCCTGAAATCAAGAGGCCGATTGAACTCCTAATTAAGAGCGCCTACCAGACTACCTGGACTGATGAATAGGAAAAGAGAGTCCTAAACTGAAGGACAAATGCCAGGACATTATGGAATACTGAAAATCCATGAAAACCTGACAACCCCCCACTTTGACCTTCATTGCAGGACAAGAATGCTGTTTTGTA
Organism: Calotriton arnoldi; assembly: GCA_963921515.1. Lineage (NCBI taxonomy): Eukaryota > Metazoa > Chordata > Amphibia > Caudata > Salamandridae > Calotriton > Calotriton arnoldi. The sequence goes on from CAWUFW010013162.1 coordinate 7,637, forward strand.
CCTCTAGACAAATACCTAGACGACTATATAAAAAACTGCTAAATGGATAGTATCAGTTCTTAAAGACACAACAGATATCTTTTTTTAAATTGGATGATTGTGCAGTCACTGTGCAGTCACCAATGGCTGCACACTATTTAGATGTGATGCAATTATTTTTATGGTACCATCCCATATGAGGAAAGAAAAGAGAAAGTGGAAATTACGATTTTAGAACTTCATGAATTTGATGGGGAAGTATTTTTAGTACAGCTGCTCCATACCATACCATTCTGTTACATTTATATTTAAATTTGTAGACAAGTTCTACCTATAGACAGTAGGTGTAGCGATGGGCAGTGACATGGCCCCAGCATATCAGAATATCTTTATGCACTATATCTAACAACAACTGATATTATCTAACACTATAACGGCCAGATACTGAAGTGTTTGCACTACATTGATGATGTTTTATGGAAAGTCACAGAAGGTGAACTAAGAGTTTGAAAACGTTTTGAACACAATCAGTTTCACAGTAAATATTGGCCAACTGTAGGCGACCTACCTGTATTTGAAGATAACTACCCGGGATACTTTTTCATCCTAAACCAATAATTTCAACTCCGCCTTACAGCCAACTACTTACACCTAAAGGGATTACTACAGACAGTTCACAATATCAGATAAGAGAAACTGAAATGTGAAATAAATTCTTTAGAAGGAACTACCCACAATCGATTTTTGAAGTGGCAAAATGAAAATTAAGGACATATGACAAAACAAGTGTTACAGCAAACAAATGATGGACGGAATGCTGACAATGCAAACATTCTCCCCCAGTTTGACTGGGGGTGAATGTTTTGATTTGTTCTGCATTCCGTCCATCAATTGTGTGTCTTTTGCTTTCTCGCCCTAAGTGCGCCAGGTATGCCCAAACGTGGGTCCTGGGCTCACTGTGCCACTGGAATCAAGCTATCCTGGCTGAAGAGGGGTGAAACCCCGAAACCGGTCCTAGGATGCTTGTTTCCCGGTCCAGGGAGGACCTGGCTTGGCAGTTCGGGCTGGACTGTTCCCATGAGGCACAGGGTCAAGACTGATTTGCATATGGCCAGGTCTAAACTGGGGTGGCATGGTGAGCAAAGAATGATGGATTTAACCCAGATCTCTTGACTGGGGGTGAATGTTTTGATTTGTTCTGCATTCCGTCCATCAATTGTGTGTCTTTTGCTTTCTCGCCCTAAGTGCGCCAGGTATGCCCAGACGTGGGTCCTGGGCTCACTGTGCCACTGGAATCAAGCTATCCTGGCTGAAGAGGGTGAAACCCCGAAACCGGTCCTAGGATGCTTGTTTCCGGTCCAGGGAGGACCTGGCTTGGCAGTTCGGGCTGGACTGTTCCCATGAGGCACAGGGTCAAGACTGATTTGCATATGGCCAGGTCTAAACTGGGGTGGCATGGTGAGCAAAAGAATGATGGATTTAACCCAGATCTCTTGACTGGGGGTGAATGTTTTGATTTGTTCTGCATTCTGTCCATCAATTGTGTGTCTTTTGATATGACAAAACAAGGGCACTACAGAAAAAACCCAAAAAATGCACAAAATTGTGTAAAAAAGAACTTATCATACTAGAGACAAATGCATCAGATAACACGGCTAATGATGAAAAATTGGAACATTCTGGATTACAACAACAGTCTCAAAGAGCTTATGTTTGTATTTACCAGAAAGAAAGACATCCATCAATTAATTGTAAAAGTAAATATAACAAAAACCTAACTCAGACATATTTCACATCAAAATCAAAAAGGAAGGTTTTCATGACTAAATTGTGCACAATGTAACAAGGTTGTTAAAGGAGGAGAAATGCAACGCCCCATTACTGGCAAGTTAATCAGTATGCAACATGTTTAACGAGTGATGCGATCTACTTGTTGAAGTACAGATAAGTGACGACCTCTGAAGGCCAAACCACCAGGGTGGTTAATACAAGGATTTCAGAACATAAATCAGACGTTAGAAACTAAAATTAAAAGTCATCAGCGGCAAGGTATATTATGGTTGTGAGACATGAAATCAATCAGTTGAAGTATCAAGTGTGAGAAATTGTGGAACAATCTAAAAGAGGAGGGAACATATGTAAAAATCTATGACAAAGAGATAAATGGTGGATAGAATTTTTGGGGACATTTCACCCAAAAGGGCTAAATGAGATGGCTCACCTCCAGGTGCTTTCTATAAACTATTGTGAGATATCAGTAGACACCATGAACAAATGTGCTAGAGTGTTTCTTACATGTCTTTGAGGTGACTCTCGATTACATTTAATGACCAGGTGTTAGACCTGCCATCCTTAAGGTGGCCTTCCCTCAAAATGTTTTACCTGCTTCCCTCGATGTTTTTGCTGAGATTCATTTTTGTTGGCCTTAAGACTCTGTGTGCTTTACCACTGCTAACCAGTGCTAAAGTGCTTGTGCCTACTGCCCTAAACATGGTAAAATTGGTTTACATCTGATTGGAATATTTAATTTACTTATAGGTCCCTTGTTTACCATGTACCCAGGGCCTGTAGATTAAATGCTACTAGTTGGCTTGCAGCATGTATTGTGTCATCCACTTAAGTAGCCCCTTAGAGCATTACCCAGGCCAGACATTTCAGCCTGAATGCAGTTTTAAACTGCCAATCAGACTTGGCAAAATTACCCCTTTGCTAAGCCTTAAACCCACCCTTTTATTATATATGTCACCCTTAAGGTAGGCCCTAGGTAGCCCATAGGGCAGGGTGCACTGCAATAAATAAATTGGACATGTACTCTTAAGTTTTACATGTCCTGGTAGTGAAAACCTCCTAAATTAGTTTTTCACTACTGTGAGGTCTACCTGTCCTATAGGATAATATTAAGTTGCCTTATTACCTTTAATAAGTGTTAGCTTTTGATTGGGGACAGATGAGCATTTCATGTTTGATATCTATGAAATCATAATTAAGAATCCTGTTTCATAGTAAAGACAGGTTCTAAATTACAATTTTAAAAATGCCACTTTTAGAAAGTTGGTATTTTCCTGCCATTCATCATTTGGTGCCTGCAGCCTCCTGTGGTTCACATGACTGGGTGGAGTTTGCAGTTAGGACTTTGTGAACTCCTCCCAAATATTCACACAATAGAGGTATTAGGTGTGCCTGAATGAGCCATCTGCTGGTAGGATGGGGGCAGAGCAGAGTAAAGTCCCAATTGCAACTGAATTGGCTATGCTTTGCCTTCACACAAAGGGCTTGTCACCAGTGCTTTTTCTCTGCAGCCAGCTTGGAACGAGGGCAGGAGAGTTAGGGAATTGCAAGCACTTCAAAGAGAAACCTCTAGAAACTTCTTCCACATTAAAAAAGGTACCTGATTTAAAAATAGGACCCCCAGACCCACTCTTCAGTTCGCTTTCTGGACCTGGGGAAAGACTCTCAGAGGATTGCCTGCTGATGTGGCCTGCTGTGTACTCCACAAGACTGCTTTACTGCACTTGGAAGGACTGCTGTGCTGCCTGGAGCCTGCGCTGAACCCTCAGAGGCCTGCCCTGCTGCTTGAACTCTGTTGCTCCACATGCACCTGGGACTAACAGAGTGACTCCAAGGGCTACTTTGCCACAGGGACATAACAGGCTCCCTCCATCTTGAACCCCACACCTGGACCCAGCATGACTGAGTCCTAACCCCTCAAGTGGTGCCTCTCCAGTCCTGGACCCTTGGTGGCAGTGGTAAATGTGTCCAGATAACTAAAATCCAAAACTGGGGACTTGGGAATTTTTGGGCTGAAAACTGCTCTAGGAACCGAGGAAAGACCGGGACCGACCTGCTCGTCTATTCGCCTAAGGTGAATCACCTGACTTCACCGCTGCTCCCACTACATTCTTCTCCGCGACATCAAATCCTGTTCAGAAGTCCTTCACCAAAGGGGTATCTGGCCTCCTGGAACTCTCGTCAGCTACAGCCTCCTGGCTCGTCCCACTGGATATTTTCAACTTCCATAAAGGTGACTAAGTCCGAATGTACAAATGTTCACTGTGACTTTTCCAGTGGCTCCCTGATGACAATGCTCCATCCTTGGACACCACCTGTAGCCTTGCCCCGCTGAACTTTACTTTCTCAGAAATTCTCTTTAAAATGTCTTCCAAGTCCGAAGGAAAGCGCCGACCGGGCCTAATCCACTTCTTGTATCCATCATGGTCAGCCAAATTTCCCAACTTTGACCGAACTCGTGCAACTAGATGTCCGCGGTTGGTGCTTTGTTCTTTTAGGTGCTAGTTTTCACACAAAAAACTATAAAAATTCATAACTCTGGGTCTAGTGATTGGATTATTGTCATTTTGGTGTCATATAATTTATTAAAGTTTACTCGATTTTTTAATTTGTTGTGGTATTTTTCATGTGTTGTGTTTTCACTTTATTATTGTATGTGTGCTGCACAAAATACTTTAAACATTGCCTCTAAATTAAGCCTGATTGCTTTTTGTGCCAAGCTACCCAGGGTTAAGCACAGGTTAATTTAATGTTTTTTGTGGTTCACCCTGCCAGGGATTGTGGCTGTTGCTTGACCAGGGTTAACACCCCAGTCCACCAACAACCCAATTTCTGACACCAGGCAGCAAAGATATTAGTGGTAAATCTTTGGTCAAACTCCAATCTGAAGTGTAAAAAGAACTTTCTGGCTGCAATCACCATGGAGAGCAGAAAAAGACTCATCAAACTTGATACTGTATAATTTTTGTTTTTTTTAGCTGTCAGATATATCATTTACTGTTAATATATTTGGGGAACTGAGGTGTAATGCATGATTTAAAATTATAGGTACACTATTGCTGAGTCAGATGAATTATATGACCGTGACACACACTTACTCGTCAGGACACGGGATGGTCACATTGGTTGATCTGCTTGTGAATCAGAACACAGCTTGTTATCTGGTAGCAGAATCACCATCAGAAAAGAAGCTGAGTTATAAACAGTTATCTGTAACACAGAACAAAAATGCAATGTATGATCCAAGTTCTGATTTGTTAACATGGTGTCTAATTCTAATTTTCATTTGATTTTAATGTTTTTGCGATATTGTTCATTCCTCTGAATAGAGAAATCTGTCCTAACAAGCAATGGAATATAGATGTGAAACATTGTTTTGATTTAAAGGTAAAGAGATTGTGTATTAAAATTGACAAAAATGAATTGGTCCTTTTGTCAGAAGTGCAGAGTTCTTTGCACTGGATAAAGCTTAAATTCAATCCGATGCTGCAAAACTGCCATTCAAGTACTTTTCCTGGTGGGTCCGGAAGGAGCGCTGGAAAAAAAGTTTTCAAAAGTTTCAAAACTTTCTTCTGGTACCCAAACAACCACAGGAGTACATGTGTAAGGTCCCCAGGACCTCAGGGGAGTCACTTATAGACTCTCAGGGTGTCAGGCAGGGGCCAACAGCAGGGCCCACTCCAGATCTCGTTGCCGCTAGTCAGCCAGGCACTTCAGGAAAAAGGTCTCTTGCTGCTTGTTGTGTACCTAGCCACAGAGGATCTCAGCCAGCTGAGGCTTGGCATATATGTCTCTGTCCTGGGTACTTGTGAGAGCAGGTCCAGCCTTTCAGGTCTCCCCAAAGGTCTTAAACAACAGGCGCAGTCCTTCTTCTGTTCTTCCAAAGGTCAAGAAAATGTTCTAAAGATAGTGCCTTGGGGTGCCAAATTTATGTGTTTCACCAGCTAGAAGGTGCGGGTGACTCATGGCCCCTCCCCAATCAATGGGAAAAAACTCTATCCACTTTTTCAGTCAGTTTTGTTTGCTTTACTGCAAACAGGCCCAAAATGCCATATGCCAGGGAAATACCAATATGGCCAAAGTCTTCAGCCACACTAAACCTGGGCTCTGAGAGTTTGGGGTGTGTATGGGATACTACTCAATAAATCATCAGTGTCCTCCCACATCTAACACTAAAATCCAGTTGGAAGCAGGCCCTGGACCTACAATAAAACAGAAGACAGTGGTAGAACAAAATCAGGGTTCTTCAGCAAACAGACAATGGATACACAGGATTTGTGTTTTGATCTTGTTTCATCCCTTTCAAATGAACAAATGTTTTACTTGTGCCTCGGACAGACATGGCAGACAGCATTTGGCACTGTTGAGCCAAAAGGATGGCAACATCTCACATCCTTATTATTCTGTGGAGCTCAGAGGAGTCACCACTGACTATTCAGGTTAGACATTCAAAGTGGTCTATTGTGTAACTCCTGGGAGGAATTTCACACTTCATTAAGGTCAAGCACTTGATTGACAGCTACTGAAGAGTTATTGTAGATTACTGTAGTATCTTCATGTCATGTTTATAATGTTCCCTTTTACCTAGTTCCTAGCTGCTCAGCCAGTGTGAGTGTTCTGTATGGAATGTTGGTGTGATGGACATTGTGCAATGCTTGGGTGCCTGGTGTGAGTGTTGACAGTTGGAAGATGGGCTGAGCAGCTAGCAGGCTGCTCCTGCTGGGGCTAATACCACAGATCTTATGGACTTAATAAATATCCTTCAAAGACACTGCTTGGCTACGTCTACTATGTCACCTCTAAGCATGGGACTATGCCACTACATTTTGGCGACAATTTGGAGACGTTCGCACGCTCTACAGTTGGTCTGAAGGAGGCTAAAGATGACGTTTACAAATAGTCAACATGTTGGAAAGAAGCTACAAGATTTACAAGCGCAGACAACACACGGGAAAAATCGCAACAAGACTGGGTCACAAGAGGCCACATATACAGCGCAAGTTGTCTTCCAAGAGGTTGTCTTGAAACCTAAGAAGCCACAAAGGAAACAAAAGAAACTGGAACAGCACGCCTTGCAGCCCCACCAGTGTCCCTCACACCGGACAGCCCCAGCCCAAGCGTGCTCTGCTCACAAATATTGTATCTATTGGACTTTAAAGGAAGAAGTATTGTGTGCTACATCTAGTGCAACAGAATACAGATTGACTCTATATCAGCTTGTTTGGAGTTCCTGAAGATATGTCTGCAGACACAATGCAAGTCAAGACTCTGAGTGTGGTGAGATGTGTGCCTATACAACTGGCTTTACAGTCGACATTGCGACATTGTTTCTGTCATGTCTGGATTTTCCGTTCAGAAGTCTAGTCCTGATTTTGGCGAATGGAGCATGAGGTCTGGTGAGATAACTTTGATTTTTATTTGTATATTTTTTTTACCACTTGAGGCTCTCCTTGGATTAATAGCAGTTAAACTGATAAATGCAGTTTGAAAACGGAGGCGCGAGTCGCATGCTTCTTACCTATTGTCAGCTTGCGGTCACGCGGAGGCTGTTCCTCTTCGTTGCTATGCTCCCCGGCAAGCTGCTTAGAGACGCTTTGCTGTATGGACGCGCCGGGAGCCACTCGGCGTGCGTCACTGCTTCGTGCCGCCATCTTGTGCATGATCATTGTTCTCATCCAGCTTAGTTCGCTCCGTTATGATTCCTGTTTTTACACCCTCGTTTGTGTCTAGCATGCCCGGATGCCTGGCGAGCTGCGTGTGTTCTGGAGGACTGTTTCTCTATGCACCTCAGCGGAGTCTGCTCTCACTACTCTACGCAATTGGAGGAACTGCCGGTTGACGCTGGAAAAGTCAGGTATCACGAGGATCTGGTGTTGATCCTGGGAAAGTCAGGTATCTGAACGTCACCAAGTTTACGTTTTTGCGTTTTCAGTTAATGGAAGCTGGTGTAATGAAACTTCTGCCTCTTTTAAACGTATTTCAATCGGCGCATTCAAGGAACTGGAACTTATTTCTCTACGAAGACATTGGACTTACATCAGAGTTAACCTGTCTTTGCCGTTTGCAATTTTTGCTGTCCTTTTCCTTGGGCCAGTGTTCCTCTGACGTTGTTCCTGGTTGGAGAGACTCTTCGCTCACATGAGTTTTTGATGTGCTTTTAAACTGTCTTTGTTTATAGTGTCCATACTGCAGCGTTTTCAGTGCTTTTGCATTCTGGGTTAGTGAAATATCTCTTGTGCTGGTTAGTTTCCAGTCTCATGCTCAATGCATTCCTGCGTGTCAGGAGGTTTGGTTTGCAGTTGTGGTGCGTGTGTGATCTGTAGTCATGCATTTATTTGCTTGTGAAATTAGATTTGTGTCCTAGTTTTTTTTTTTTACGTCAAGTTGAGCTTCAACATTTCACTTACATTTAAAATGTGTCACTTTATCTGTGGTATGTGTGACATGTGTGTAGTTTGACTAACATTACTCGGGTGAGAGGTCACTCATGGGTTTGTTTATGGGTTTTAGTTCCATGTCCACATTGTTAAGCCACTGTACCCTTACAGGAGGGGTGGCTTAAGGGGTTTGTTTCCCTTTTGCGCATGGAATGGGTTTCAGTCCCATGCCCTCATTGTAAGCCACTTTACCCTTACAGGAGGGGTGGCTTAAGGGGTTGGTTCCCTTTTACGCATGGAATGGGTTTCAGTCTCATGTCCTCACTGTAAGCCACTGTACCCTTGCAGGAGGGGTGACACCCAATGGCTTAAACTATGGCAGGACCAAGATATCTCCTGTTTTCAAGAGACTTGGGCTACAGAATATATCTTTGTAAATGGTTATCGCTCTTATCAGACAAGGGCAATTGCGTCACCCTCAGGAAGAGCCAAGGGGGGCTTAATAACACTGATCCCCGACACATTGGCTTTAGAAGTCAAGTTGTTGGAAGGAAATAGCCCATATTTCCATCTTCTTATTCTGGAGTCTGTCAATCAAGACTTCTGGATTTTAATAAATTATTACAATAACAACTTTGGCCCAAACATGCATTCACCTCTGGAGGATGTGAATCGTGCCATAGATAAAGCGGTTAACTTCATTAAGCAGAAGGTTGTTATAAACATCATATGATTGGGAGACTTTAACATTCATCCCTGTAAATATAACCTAGACCGGGTTTGTGGCATGGAGGACTTGATGGGTAATTCTATTCATCACTTCTCACATACCAACTACGGAAACACCCTTAACAAGACATTGTCACAAAGGAATATGCTAATGGTTAACAGCTTGTCCGATACCTCAGACGCTTCACTAACTACATTCCGGCGAGAAAACCAGGAATCTATTGTAGATTTCATATTGATTACACACCCTCTAAATGACAGGAGCAGTATTACCAACACACAATTTACGGGTTTTAGTGATCATGCCATTTTATTCTGTTCGATCCTTCAGGTGTCTAGGGCCTTGACAATCCCCCAGATAGTGGGCCAGCCAATATTAGCCAGAAGAAGCGGATATCAACTTAAGTGGGCTCAAGTGGATAAACAGAAGATGGTACCTGAAATAATGAGAAATGCCCTTGATACTATCACAAGTTGCCTGGACTCTGCTATGTCCCCACAATCTTTGGTTGTATCCTTTGTAGCACTCCTAGAATCCATAAGGAATGCACTTACTAGGAATAACACTAAGAGAGCCAAAAAGGATAAAGGTTGGTTTGACTCCCCTTGCTCAAAAAAAAGGAAAGCTCTTATTATCACCTTGGGAAATAAACCTAGAAATATACCTGCAATTGCCATACTCCGCAGGGAATATAAACAGGCTAGGAAAAACAGGGAGAAGGTGTTAAAAGAAGAGACATGGGCTAAACTAGAGCAGGCCTCAGCTTTGGGCAATTCTAAGGAGTTCTGGGCAATAATAAATGGACCCCACTTTAAAACAAATAAGGATCCTACATTAGATGTTAATGTAGGAGAGGAGGAGTGGGTGGCTCATTTTACAACCATTTTCTCCCTAAATGACCTTCGGGCCTCATATATAGATATCCCAGGTACCGTAAATGGGGAACACCTTTCCTTCTCGATCAGTGAAGTAAGGGCCGGGCTGGAAGCTTGTAGCAGCGGGAAAGCCCCAGGGCCTGATGGCGTCCCCATAGATATTTTTAAAGAGAATGAGGACGTATGGGTTCCTTTACTAACAAATGTTTTTAATAAAATTGCCATTGTTGGCCCCCCGCCCTCTTGGAACACAAGCATAATTGTTCCGATTCACAAAAAGGGAGATAAAGGTAACCCTAAAAATTATTGCCCAATCACTTTAATTGACCCAACAGCTAAACTTATGGGCAGTCTTCTCTTGTCGAGACTGGAGGCGTGGGCGAAGGGCAAAAATATTTTAATGGAGTCCCAATATGGTTTCCAGGAGGAAAGGGGAACTATAGACCAGTGCCTGAATCTCTCCCTGATCATGGATAAATACACCAGGGCCAAGGGTGGGAAAATCTACCTTGCATTTATGGATTTATCCGCAGCCTTTGACTGCGTGTCCCACCCTAGACTCTGGTGTGTAATGGAGGAGATGGGAATTGATAAGGTGATGCTTGATTTTATTCGGCAACTATATTCCGATGCCTCCTCGTCTGTCCATTATGAGAGAAACGGAGCGTGCACTCGGCCATTCAAGATCCTCAGAGGGGTAAGACAGGGCTGCGTCCTCGCACCGTTTCTTTTTTCCAGCTATACAAACGGTATAGGTAAACATCTTGAGGGCGCAGCCCTGGACCTCCCCGTATCCATAAATCACCAACGATTACCAATTTTAGCATACGCGGACGACGCTGTCCTGATGGCCCGAACCGGAATGGGGCTTCAGCGCCTGATATCGGCCTACTCGGCTTTTATGTATTCACTGTATTTACAGGTCAATCAGTCCAAATCCTTCATAATTGTTGCTGGGGCAGGGAAACGCGATAAAACACCAACCTTCTTCATGGAATCCGGAAAAATTGAAGTAGTGGAGTCGTTTCCCTACCTAGGTATACTTTTTGATTAAAATCAATCATGGACTAGACTGGTGGAGGGAAGAGCAATGGGGATGGAGAAGAGCTTAATGGCGCTAAAACTATTTTCAAAAAGGTTGGGAGCAAAACCCCTAATTCTCATAAAAAAGATTTACCATGCCAAAACTAAGGCCGCAGCCTTATATGGGGCAGGCATATTGGGGTTGGCATCTAGTGACTCCCTTCAGTCTATAGAAAATACATTTTTTAAATCTTTTATCTCGTCCCCTCAGTCCTACTCCAACTATGTTCTACACATAGAATTGGCCCTACCCCATATTACGGATACTATCAAACTGGCCCCACTCCTGCTTTGGCTCTCCATCTGGCGAAGGGACACCGTCCCACTCACTCAGAACATCATAAATAACATCTTATTTTCAGGAAACTATAGCAGGATCAGATGGTTAAAGTACGTAGAGAGGGAACTGACGGCTATTGGTATGAACCATCTTTTTAAGGGTCCATCCACCTGTATGACTATATTGAGACGTAGACTGATTGATACATTTATGTCGCGGGCCCGATATCAGAGAAGGGAAAGAAATTACCAAACACAGTCAGCTCTCATGTATGAATTAATTCCATCTGTGCATGAGGGAGGCTATTTTTACTTGGCAGAGGTCACCATACCACACCACAAATTTATTTTATTAAGATTTCGCCTCAACCTGATCCCGTTGATGATAGGATACCCAAGGAAGAAATTTAGACATTCTGAACTCTCCGCGTGCCCATGCGACAACCATTCATCCCAAAATGATCTTCACATTTTATTTTTCTGTGGTTTTTATCGACATGAAAGACAGAATTTTATTGTCCTGATTTGTAAAGCCTATCATTTTAGATCTTGTCGTGTTGCACTGTACTTTTTAAAATTGCTTCCGAATCCTTGGGTATGCTTTTCACTTGCATCATTTTTATGGGCATGTACGAAAAAAAGGAGACAAGTGGACCTATAATTAGCAAATGGTACTGTCTTTTCAAATTTACTTATTTTTTTATTAATTGTTTTTACTTGGTGCCAATAAGATGATGTATATATGGATGAAATAGTTTGTGACATATTGATTGGGACCATCCCTCTAACCTTTTAACTATTGAGATTCATGCTTTTATTGAACCATGTTTTTAACTAATGAAATTTGATATACTTTTATGATCTTATGTGTGTAAGGTCGAATAAAGATTTGGATTGGATTGGGTGGCTTAAGGGGTTGTTTCCCTTTTATGCTAGGAATGGGTTTTAGTCCCATTTCTACTCAGCAGTCACATGTCCCCTACAGGTGGGGTGGTTTAAGGGGTGTCTTTCCCTTTTACGCTAGTAATGGGTCTCAGTCCCATTTACACTGTTTACGTTATGGGTCACTGTCCCATTTCTTTGTTTTGTCCCTTACATGAGGGGTGGAAAGTTGGGTTACAGTCCCTTCTCCACATTTTACTTGGTTTTATTCCTTACATAAGGAGTACGTACATGGGTGCAGTCCACCCATAGTGTTTCACTTCTGGGAGTGCGTTTCTCCCATGTTTCTCATCATAGTGTTCACTTGTTTTGTCATGTGGTGTTAGCTCACCTTGTGTCTGTGAGCTGTACGTTCTCTACTTTCTTTTTGTTTCAATATTAAAGGAGGAGGATGGTGATAGTTTGTGTGTATCTTTTCATTCTTCTTTCCTCCTTTGTTTATTCTGTGTTCCCTCTCGTGATGTGGTTTTTACCATCCATCCCAGTGTTATGGACTATTGTCTTCATTTGTACATTGTTGTGTGTAGCTGTTTTCATTTTAGTAAGGTTTTATTAGTTTTCAATTTAAAAGGGAGAAGATAATGTAGTATCTTCATGTCATGTTTATAATGTTCCCTTTTACCTAGTTCCTAGCTGCTCAGCCAGTGTGAGTGTTCTGTATGGAATGTTGGTGTGATGGACATGTGTGGAAAGCTTGGGTGCCTGGTGTGAGTGTTGACAGTTGGAAGATGGGCTGAGCAGCTAGCAGGCTGCTCCTGGTGGGGCTGTTACCACAGATCTTATGGACTTAATAAATATCCTTCAAAGACACTGCTTGGCTACGTCTACTATGTCACCTCTACACATGGGACTATACCACTACAATTACCCTAAACAAATGTTAGCGAGGGAAAGGTAACTTTCTAAACGATTCTCAAATATTTTATAAAAATCCAACTTCAACATTGAATTGGGCTTTAAATACATATTCAAAGGAATGGCTGAGTCATTTTCTTAGCAGGTACCAAGCTCGAGATAGCAGAATTAATATTATAATTTGCACTCTAGTTTCCTCATATTACAGCAAGGGTCTTCCACAGTGAAAGTAGCTTTTGGGGGCTTGTCACTGCAGGGACATGTTAACATTAGGCGCCTCATTTACGAGGCCCATAGCGGCTCTTTTGCACCGCCGGAGCGTTGCTTTTTTGACGCTCCGGTGGCGCAATGTGCCACAGCATATTTACAAGGCCATGCAAAGCCACTTTATGTGGCTTTTCATGGTCTTGTAAATATGTGCCCCTTTCACGCAGAACACTGTTGGTTGTTCCCACACAATAGTCATGGAATCTAAAGCATTCCCAGATTTATGAGGAATTATAAACCTTGGAATGCGTCAGCTTCGAACACCACCCCAGGGGTGGCATAAGGGAGGCGCAACGAGGAGAAATATCCTTATTTCTCCTCGTTTTTTCCTCTTACCATAAGTGCTGCATTCTGCAGCATGCATAGAAAGAGGAAAACACCTCTCATTATTGTTGTTGCGCAGGAAGGTGTGCCTTCCTGCACAAAAAGAATCTCCCCTACAACGCAGGCACCCTTGCACCATGGTGCAAGGGTGTCTGCGTTGGCGCATGGCAGCCCATTGTGTGCCAGCGCAGGGGAAAAGGACAGGAATGTGCCTTTTCCCGTGCGCTGGCACATTCCTGCCCTTTTCTTTTGATGCAGGGCAGTGCAGCATGATTCCTTGCAGCACTGCCCTGCACCAAAACCTCGTAAATGAGGCCCTAAATTTCTACATTTTCCATTTTTAAATGCCAAGCACCCTGCCTTATACATTACAAGGCCTACATTGGAGTGGCTTAATAATATTCAAAATAAAGTTTTTCCTGTCAAAATGTTTATTTTGTCAGGTCAGGCTGCAGACATAAATTGCAGCAGTTGGCCTATACTGGTAGGCCTGATGTCATGTTTCTCTTGTCACATTAGTGGATTGCACAATAAGTTCTGCAGTCCATGGGTGACATTTAACTTTCCATGCCTAGGGTGTAGTTTATATTCAAAATAATATGGTTTCATAGGATAGTTAAAGATGCTAATCAGGAATTTTCCAATTTCCATTTGTATTAGTGGTCATAGCACACACATTGGTCACTGAACAGCAATGCCCGCCTGTACAAAAAACCTGCAATAAAAATTCAGCAAAAAAATAGAGGCGACCACGCAAAACACTAAACAGGGGCACATATTAAAGTTTGGAAAAATAATGACTCTAGTGCTGGAGCAAGCCTATAACTTATAAAATGAACTGATGAGCATATGGAAGAGGGGCAGAATGGGATGCCAGCAGCTCCCTGGGCAGGAAGTGACATCAGCCTAGTATAGATACTAAAACAACAAGGTCCAGTGTGAAGGTTTGTTGTATCCATATGGTCTGGTCCAGAAACTTTACTGAAAAGGCCATTGTCACCGAATATTAAATCCATGGATTTTCCAGTATTGATAATTCTGCTTATTGAAAATACTCCAGTTTATATTTTCACCTTATGCCTCTTGCTCAGCAGAAGTGCTGAGTGCATGGGCAGCTTCTTTTTACACTGGTGCCTACAAGGGAAATGATAAAACCAAGTAGTGTCCCATATAAAAACCATTCTCAAAATGTGTACCTTTAGTCACTCTAATATATGGAGTGCTTACTACCATACATAGTAAAGGAATTGTATGTCACGGAGATGTTCAGTAAACACAAAGAGTAATACGGCTGAGGTACCAATCCCCCCTGTTTACCAGAACGATATAAACAGTATAACAAAATTATATTTAATTGTTTGTTAGAAAAGTTCTGAAAACCTTTTTATTTTGTCCTGTTGTTCTGGAAATTGACCTTCACTTTGCATGTCTCTCTCTAGAACGCATGTACGTAATATCAAGTCTGCCACACCGCCATGGCATGGTGGACATGCTGCCATGGTCTTTCTTTTCCTTTGAGCAGTTCTTGCATGGCATGCAGCAGCCATTTTCAGGGGAGTAATAGCTATTGCAAAGTACACACTTTAAAATATGGAATCATGGCTTCTGCTGGTATGGCAGAAGCATGTTTGGCTGCCAGTTCCACCACACTCAAAAAGAGGCCATGAAATTCTGGATTTTCTTCAGGGGTGTAACTTGCTCAGTAAGACTGGGCGGGTGTGAGCTTCAGATTTCCAGACAATCACGCTGGGATATCATGCTAATTATTATATGAGATGGTGTCCATGAGGGTGGCTTAAAGGCCAATGGAAAGGGAGAAGATTGTGGATTGTGATGGGTACTTAAAACACAGTATTTGGTAAAACACCCATGTGTTTGTGTGTTTTTGTCTGAGTAAGTATTTAAGAATCCTAGGAGAAATCCGACAGACACCTTACAATACACGACTGAAAGCTCCTCCTATACTCAATTATTCACTAAATAATACATTTATAAGGGGGGGTGCAATACCCCCACCCCCTCCCCCCACCAATGCTACGCCCCTGACTTTCTTTAAGCTGATTTTTACTCTATGGAGATGCTTCTCTTTATATATGAGGTTTAACCAGGGCTTGCTTATGTATTGCAAAATGAGCATATTCCCTGATAAACATCAACTTCACCATTGAAGCTAGATAAGAGTCAGGGAAATTTTAGTGGTGTGAGAAATTCAAGTAATTTGCTTTCTCGTAATACACAACATTTTCTGAAAATTGAAATCCAGCAAGAAAGCAAATCTAGCATTTAACCGCTATATTTTACCAAGAACATATTTCACGCTAAGCACAAAACCCCCAAAACATTGCGAATGACTTTGTTGTGGTTATTTTTGCTTTTCCTGCGTTCCTATTTTGCCACGTAATTACCAATCATGGAGTATTAGCGTAACTCTGTGAAATTCGTATAAACAAACATACTGCAAAATTCTCGAAGCTATGAGAATTATGCTGGTTTAACTAAAATTTCGCCTGGGCATAAAAATGTATAGGTGATAGTGTACTATACAAATATTCCTTCAATACTACCAAACTCAAATATTCAAGGAAGAACAGCCTCTTTTTCATTTATTTTCATAGAGCTAAGATGAAGAAAGAAAAAGTCTGCTTTCTACTCTGTCTTTTTGTATTAGGTGTATTGCTCTATTGTATACTTGTTAAAAGACTTGACCTGCAATGATTTTAGTTCAAGAGGTAATATATGCTCTTCTTACATACAAATGAAGGAAATAATGTTTCACTTTTTAAATTATTTGCACGCTCTGCTTTTGATAGGGAATATTTTGCATCTGATGGTTTATTGAGCATTCATCAAGTAGCTTGTAAATGAAAGATTCATTCATTAATTACAGATTTATGTTATCACATTTGATTAGAATGTTACATTTTCACAAACCAAAAACAGAACCTAATTTGAGCTTGCATTATGTTGTACAAAATTATTACTTATTAATATAATTACAATAGCAGTCACTCAACATAATTAGGCATTGCATTCTAAAATTAAGACAGACAGAAAAGCACAATTTATATTAAAAATATGCACACTAAATGGCCAACTGGAAGCAGAATTGTGGCTGATTAGTGTTACATGTGCATGGTCTGATTTTTCGTTCTGTATTTGATACTATGGTATCCATTTCACATCAAATCATATCAGATTTTACTAAAGAAAATTAAAGAGTCAGTTCATCTACATTTCAGGTTCACTTACGTGGACGTTGAGTCACCAAAATATCAGGGGTGTCTGAAATGATAACAAAAGCACTTTTTCACAAAGGTAACTTACATTTTTGAATACTGGACTCTTGAAGGAAATTACATTTTTGTAGTAAGTCCAACTGTCCAACTGCAACAACCTCCCATAGAAAATAATAGGGGTAGGGACTTACTGCGAACATGTAAGTTACTACAAAAGTATAAGTTACTACAAAAGTGCGGTTTGTGAATACCAAAAAGTAGTAAACTTACTCAAAAGTGTAAATTACTATAAAAGTGCAGTTTGTGAATAGCACTTTGCAGTAAGTTTTGTAGTACTACTATAGTACTACAAAAATTCTACAAAGTGTCATTTGTGAATCAGACCCTTTGACTCACCATGTGATTAAAGGTTTGACCCCTTATTCCAGAGTTTAATTCTCATTGGCCTCTAACTACAGAGAATAAGCAGGACTCTTATGACCTCAGTACAAATATCCCATCACAATTAGGAGTACTGCTGTAATGCTTCATGTCTGTTCTTTTTACCCTAAATACTTTGGTCGCTAAAAGCAGCCGCAATGTCTAGGTGAAACTTTGGGAGCAAATGGGGAATAATCACAGGAATTGGGTGCAGTAGTCCTGATGCCCTCATAATTCCCCTTTGCTCAGGAGACTTCCAGGAATCAATTTACAGTTCAATAGCATCCTCTTCATTCTTGAGTTGCCAATACACTGGTATTAGTAACTTCAAGGGGAATATACTGGGCCAGTCTTACCACTATTTTGTAATGTGCCTCACAGAGGGCTTTTCACTTTCTGGGCAGCACGGGTCGTGCTTTAGGTACCAAAGGGCAGACTAGGGGTGGCAGCTGTTACCCTTAATTAACATCCATATATATCAGTATGCATGTATAGTGCTGTGCTTTCCCAGCAACAAACCGTTTACTTAGTGAGCGCTCCTCTTTCCTTAAAAGAACATACAATCTGCAGAGGAGGCTTTGTTTATATAAAAGAAATGGTATGGTAAGAATAAAGGCATTAGTTTGAGTGAGGGTGACAGGAGCTACACCACCAGTAGCAAAGGTATATAAGGTGCGTAAATTGTTAATTGCCTTTCTGGGTTTCTGGTAGGGATATTATGTAGAGTACCCATATGTAGACTATTGGATGTTAGGATGTAGATGGAAGGTTACAGAAACTACTTGGATAAAAAATACATTGAAACACAGGTTTCCAATGGTAGATGATCATGTATATAAGTAGTGAGTTTTGACAGAACAGGTGCAAAATCACGATGGAGTAAGTTATAGCCTTATCAAATGCCAGCGAAGAACCTGACCTAATGTTCTTGAATTGCTCCCATTTCCTTGTGGTGGTTGTTGAAGGAAGTAGAGTTTTTGTTTAGGGACTGCAGTTGCAGGAGTCACTAAGCAATTGACAAGTGACGGTGTAAGAGGTTCCCTCCAACCTGGGTTATGTGAACTCAGTCGGAAATCAACTATGAACAATGAACTGTAGCATAGATCTTCACTATGCTCCCACCACAATAGAATCATATAGTAGTGAATCTGTAATTATTACTGTTTGTGACACTAGTGTTTGTGAATGCCTTAAAGGGCAACTATATAATCAGTATTAATGAAAAGTACATACACATAACACACAATTTTAGAGAGTAAAACTGTCATGTAAAAAAACAACCTAATTTGGTGTACATAAAATGGAAACATTGAATACCATGCTTAAATTCAAGTTTCATTCTGTTTAGAGCATTTAGTGGTGATGCATTTTCATCTGCTATTTACAAATTGCAATAGTTCGGCCAACACATGTTTCACAGCTATTGGACCAGGCCCTTTTTGCGGTGTCACCCCCAAACCTTTTGCCTTCCTCCTCATACTTTTTGCTGAATTTGTTTTGGTTGGCCTTTGGATTCTGTGCACCTTACAACTGCTATTGTTGGTAAGCAGATCCCAGCCCACAACACTGCAGTGGATAACAATTTATTCAGCGTTTCTGCTGTGGTCGGTCTTAGTGTATGCGTAGTATGCTGGGATGCTAGCACGAATGCTGAGCAAATGAGTGTTGTCATTTGAATGTATGTTAGAAAGAGAGGATTGGCTATGAGGGGCGTTTGTTTTTTCTTGTAATGAGTATGGTTTGTTTTTATTGAATAAAAAGAACATGTGTTATTGATTTGCAAATAATTGTTATGTCACAATACATAGAAAGAACCATTGAAATGTGTTTGTAGACTGTTCCAACAAATATGTTGTTTTCCGAATAATTTACATTGATCTAGTGATGATTTGGTAAAAAATATGAGAAAAGAAGATCTAATAAAATTGATCTTGTGAAAAACTATCCACATGTTTAAATTTGATTAACAATGAACTGAGTCCTTCGCTCTAGTTGCTGCTGCCGGCCCCTTGGCCCTACCACGCACCCTGCACTTTCTAGCTGGTCCCTGGAGGGGCTTTAAATTGCACACAGCGGTCCGGTCCCACAGCGCGGGAAACCGTTGAACTGAGTCCTTCGCTCTGGTTGCTGCTGCCGGCCCCTTGGCCCTACCACGCACCCTGCACTTTCTAGCTGGTCCCTGGAGGGGCTTTAAATTGCACACAGCGGTCCCGCAGCGCGGGAGACCGTTGAACTTAGTCCTTCGCTCTGGTTGCTGCTGCCGGCCCCTTGGCCCTACCACGCACCCTGCACTTTCTAGCTGGTCCCTGGAGGGGCTTTAAATTGCACACAGCGGTCCCGCAGCGCGGGAGACCGTTGAACTGAGTCCCTCGCTCTGGTTGCTGCTGCCGGCCCCTTGGCCCTACCACGCACTCTGCACTTTCTAGCTGGTCCCTGGAGGGGCTTTAAATTGCACACAGCGGTCCCGCAGCGCGGGAGACCGTTGAACTGAGTCCTTCGCTCTGGTTGCTGCTGCCGGCCCCTTGGCCCTACCACGCACCCTGCACTTTCTAGCTGGTCCCTGGAGGGGCTTTAAATTGCACACAGCGGTCCCGCAGCGCGGGACGCGCGCGGGGCGTGCCCGGGCGCGGCCCGGGCCAAGACCGGGCCAAGACGGGCCCGTCTACGCCCGTCAAAGACAGGAAGAGACTGGACTGGGCCACCTCCCTGAAGTTTAGTGGTAAAAGGGTTTGTGGTTCATCCTGAAATTAGGTGTTGTATGGTTGGATTTTTTATTGGGGGTTACTGTCAAAGCATCTATACTCTATAATGAACAGACGTGATGGGAAGGGGAAAGGGGTTCAGGCTGTCGGGGCCACAGGAAATGGGACTATTGCAGGAACTTTGGATACATTTTTATTAAGAGCTACTTCTGTCCTTGAACACGAAATTGTGATGGCAGAGCGGCGCCTATCCTTGGAACCCATTAGTAAAGGTCCCATTATGGGGTTTTTAGATACAGACGGTGTAGGACCTTTTGATTGTGGTCCTTCCCCGATAATTGGGTCGATAACTAG
Source organism: Calotriton arnoldi (assembly GCA_963921515.1). NCBI lineage: Eukaryota > Metazoa > Chordata > Amphibia > Caudata > Salamandridae > Calotriton > Calotriton arnoldi. The sequence continues at coordinate 27,848 of CAWUFW010013162.1, forward strand.
TAGCTTCTGCAAACCAAGTAGTGTCGTACAGGAGGTAAATCCGACATGTAATACAGATAGTTCTTTTAACAAGGTATTGAAGCCATCTGATACCATTAGCCCTGATATAGCTCCAGTGTTTGACCCAATTCCCATTTCTGTGGTGAAGAGGAAGAGGGGGAGGGCCCGCAAAGACCAAACCCTGCTAAAATTGCGAAACAGTCTAAAAAGGGAAGGGTAGGTATAAATAAAGGAGTAGTAGATCAGGTCAAAACTTCAAATGTTGATATCCCTCATACTGTAAGCCTAGTTCAGGATGAAGCCTCATGGCAGAGGCTAGAAACTCTGATATTAACTATATTAAATCCGTTTACCATGAGACTGGTTCACATTGAAGATAGGCTTAAGGGTCTTGAGTCGCAATCAAAAACTAATTTTCGAATTTTAGAAGCTCATATAACTAACAGTAAGCCCCCTTATCCGTTAATTAGCAATTTAGAGAGTACTGAAAGGGCACCTGTTTCTAATTCTATATTGCCTGAAAAGATGAGTAATGGTGTTGAAGGGATACCTGCTGTCAATTTTATTCCACCCGAAAAGAGGTCCCAGGGGGAGGGCCTACGGTGCCCTGGGCCTGTTGCTACAAGTTGGGTACCAGCACATGATAACAACTTAGCTAAGAGCATGGAACCTACTTCCCGGGGGGATATTTCAGGAGAATTTGCTCAAGATCTTATGAGCCCAATTGGGCCCAATAAAAACAATAACAGGATAGAGGCAAATAATCCAGTTCCATCAGTTGCTAATGTTGGTAATGACCTGACAGGGTTAGGTATACTACCACCTAGGCAAGGCTCTATGGGCGTAATCAGGAAGATGGATGTGTCTTTTAGAGGCGGGAAAAGCACGGAGAAATGGAGCAGGCCCTTGCAATTGCCTCCGGCAGCTGCCCCCCTGGTAGTGGTGCTGGGAAATGTGCCATCATTAAGGGAGGGCCAAGTTGAATCAACTGCCCAATTGATGCATAAAGCTATGTATTGGTTGGACCAGAGTCTGAGGGAGATAGGTACTTGGGATAGGATAGACAAAAATCAGCTTATAATGGCAAGGAGAGTCATGTGGTTAGGGACAATTGGGAAAGAACTGGATGGGGACTGTGTGGTATTAAATTTTAATAATGAATCTATCGTTAAACATTTACTGGAGACGTTGGGTAGTTTTTCTAACATCACCGCAAATAAGATTATAGCTTTACCCCTGTCCTTTTTTTATAGGGCATCAATCCCCAAAATGTTGGGACCATCACAGTTACATATGAGTCCAAGGACTCAGGCTTGGGGGGATTCTAGATGTATACCCAGAGTCTATAACCTTAGATGTGTGAATAGATTTGCCCCCCTTTCTGACCTGGATGCGTGCGACTGACCACTATAGCCCGTTCAGGTTCTTAGTGATAAGGTCTACCCTCTAATAAATCCCTTGAGGGAAGGACGGCTGCCCGTAGAACCCATAAATTTAGGGGAGACAACAGAGTGTATGCCACCACCAGTTTACCCATCGAAGGATGACTCACATGTCCTGGATAGGGCATCTAAAGAACAGGACATGAATGTGATGGGTAAGGATCAAACATTGTGTGGTAAACCTCAGGTTGAGGATTTGAAGGGATCATTATTGTCCTGGAATATCGCAGGACTAGGATCCAAATTGGGTTGCCCAGATTGGCATAGTTTTATTGAAGCTTTTGACATCTGTCTCTTTCAGGAGACTTGGGCAGAAAGCCCTCACTTTTGCTTAGGTTACCTAAATTTTTTTACCCCAGCAATTAAAGGGCCAAAGGGGAGACCGTCAGGGGGTCTGACAATATGGGTGAAGCAGAACCTAGGATTAGATGTAGAAGAAATACCGACAGCTAACAAGGATATTCAGTTGGTGCACTTGTCTAGAGGGAAAAAGGTAATATTGAACTTATTTAACATTTACATACGTGGTACCAGGGGGAAAAGGTCAGGTGCTCTTACCGCCCTGGATACCCTTTTAGAGGATAGTAGAATGACTCCTAATATTGTGATAGGGGGAGACCTGAATGTGACGTTTGAGCCCCTACTGTGGGAGGAAGGTAATTTTGTGGAAGAGGAAGATACTAAGTGGGATATACCGAGACTTGAGCTAGAACCAATAAAAAGATGGACTGAAGTAGTGATACAAATTAACACTATTTGTATAGAGAAGGGCCTACGGGCCGCAAATGGCCGCATGCCATCAGACAAAATGGGGACTAATACCTATGATAATGGATATTGTAGTAGCAGGATAGATTATGTGTTAGTAAGTTTGACGCTATGGTGTAAGATAAAAGATATGCAGGTTCAGGTTAGAATTGAAAGCGATCATAATCCGTTATGCTTGGATTGGGACCTAATAGAGTCAAAGGCTGGGCACAAAACAAATGCGACATATGCTACCGCAGAGGTCTTTCAATCGAATGATATGAGGCGCCTCAAGTGGGCGAGTATATCAAAGTCATCTGATGTACTAGATAGTATCGGTAAAGAGTTAGCTTGTGCCCTTCACAAGTTGAGGGCGAGTGACGTGATCCCGGGGGCGCCTGACGATTCTACCCTTATACACAACATTTTTTATAGCAACTTACGAACATATTTTATCAAGGGAGGTAATGCTAGTAAGGCACCCATCCAAAAATCCCATAAATGGTATAACAAGAACTGTAAAGAGGCACGTGTAGCAGTAGGAAGGGCAATAAAAGTGGGTGTTTTGTCGTTAGTTCAAGAAGCAAGAGCCAGTTATCGAATAGCAATAGCTAAGGCCAAAAAGGAATGGGATAATAGTCGTTGGGAGGAACTTAGAGTCGCTTTTGTAGGGAGAAATGCCAAACAGTTCTGGGATGTTTACAAATGGGGCAGTGGGGGACGTGCTACTGCACCCACGAATCATGTCGCCCAGCAAGAGTGGGTTAACTATTTTAAACCGCAGTATGCTGTTGAAGCGAGTGACCTGGAGTGTTGTTTTACTAAATGTTTTTTTAAGGAGATATATTTTACTATACAAGACGTAAAGCAAGTGCTCAAATCTATTCAAACTGGTAAGGCATCGGGCCCAGATTGTATTCCGGGGGATGTATTCCTTTACGATATTGAGAGCTGGGGTATGTATTTTTATTTGTTAGCAAACTCTATAGCTCGGGGTGCTGCTGTCCCAATTTCCTGGGCTGGAGCTGAAATTATTCCTGTTTTTAAGAAAGGGGATAGAGCGCGTCCAGGTAATTATAGACCAATAAGCTTGATAGATGCTGCCCAAAAAATCATGGGTAGGTTGGTCCTAAATAAAATACAGTGCTGGATTGATGATTTTAGTATCTTATCTTCCTTTCAAGCTGGATTTAGACCATCTACCAGCACAATTGATCAAGTATTTAGATTCACCTTACTTTTTTGGAAGACAGTTGTACTGGGCAAAGGAAGCCTGTATGCGGTCTTTGTCGACCTTCGGTCGGCATTTGACCTCGTACCGCGTGGAAAACTTTGGCAGGTGTTGCAGGAGATGGGCCTACCCCTGGACCTACTGACTTTAGTGGCCCGGTTACATGAGGCTAATACTGCCAAGATCAGGTGGGGTAAACAGGAGAGCTCACAGAACCCTTCCCAGTCGAGAAGGGGTGCGGCAGGGTTGTGTGATGGCCCCAACACTATTTAGTCTATATATTGACGGGATAGTGGATTCCATGTTGTCGACCCCAACTGATGCCCCCATTTTAGCAGGAGTAAAAGTGCCGATACTGATGTTTGCGGATGACACATTGATCATTTCCAAGACACCAAGCGGACTCCAAAGAGCACTTACCATCTTTGAGGAGTTCTGCTCAAGACGTGGCTTGGAGGTCAATGTGTCAAAGACAAAGATGATGGTTTTTAATCCGCATAGGGTTTTTAGGGGAGGTATATATATGAGTAATCTCCAACTAGAGCAAGTTAAGGAGTTTACCTACTTGGGAGTGAACATACAGGAAGGGCTAAAATGGGCGCATCAACTTGATATCTCAACCCTAAAACATCGGCAATTAACAGGAGCACTTCAAAGAGAATTTAATTCCTCATTTCAGAAGCCAATAAGTCCAGTTTTAGAAATATACAATATGAAGGTGATGGGCTCTGCATTGTATGGTGCTGAGCTTTGGGGATATGAGGATTTATCTAAACTCTCAATCTCCGAAAACAAGTTTTTAGGCATATTGCTCTGCCTGCCGCAAAGCACACCTATATATCCATTGTTGTATGATTTGGGGAGGAAGCCTATAGTATATCTAGCCAAAATTCGCCCCTTTTGTATTGGCGTAGGCTGTGGTCCACCCCAGAACTAGCAGTTTATGCAGCTGGATTTTTAGATGTAATTCAGGCAGACACTCAGCACCAGATAAAGTGGCTCAGGGAATTAAAACGATCTTTAGTGGAACTTGGCATGAGCCAATTATGGGAGGACCCGAAAAACAATGTTTTCCCACCCAAAAAGATTTTAAAGGTTAAATACTGGGAAAAGGTCCTTAACTGTACGGAAGCTAGGTTTGACCCCTCATCTCTAACGGGACTTTTTCTAGAGCATAAATTTATGCCAAGATTTGAATATTATTGGGACTACATTCCTAAACCCCTAGACCGGAAACTGTATTTTCAGTTCAGGATAGGTACTTTGCCTATAAGAGCTTTCACAAGCAAGTGGTCTAATGCACATATTGAGTTGTGCCCAGTCTGTTTGATTAAAAAGGAAACAATGGGCCATTTTTTGTTTGAATGCGCAGGTTACCAGGCCCCACGCCGGGCTTGGTTGCACCCTATATGTAAGCTATTGGGTACAAGAGGTGCGAACCAAGCACTTAGAATATTAAGAAGTGATACCAAGGAAGCACTAGCCATAGCAATGGCCAAATTTTTGGGGTGGGCTTGGATAATCAGGGCATGTTCGTTAGGAAAAACTAATGTGTGATTCCAGAAGGCCTAGTAAAAGACATTGAATTGATAGGCAGATTGGGTGTATTGTATAGTTTTATTGTGGGGGTCAATAATAATATGAACTTAAAGTCGGTTGCCACTAAAGCTATGAATTTTGGTAAATAATTTAATAATTGTAGCCTCTAAAAACAGGAAAAAGTTCTGGGTCTCGAATTTTATAGTATGTTCAGTGAGAGTTTCCCTTTGACATATAGTGAAGAAATGTCATGAATTATAATTGTAATTATTGTTTTTATGGTATTTTATGTATTACTCAATGGTGATTTTATTGTTTTTTAATGGATTGTGTATAATTGTGTGCTTTTATGACTGAAAACGTCGAATAAAGCTTTTTGATGATGATTAACAATGGGACAGAACCAACAGCATAAATTAGATTAGTGGAAGACATACAGGTCTAGTTGGTGCTCTTTTCTCTTCTTTCTTAGTTTTTTTCCCCCTGCACCTAGACCTAAAATTATTTTTCTAGGGGGTTACCTTCTTATTATTGATCACCTTACCACTGCTAACCAGTGCTAAGGTGCTTGTGCTCTTTCCCTAAAATATGGTATCATAGGCTTATAACAAAATTGGCATATTTATTCTACTTGTTTGTCCCTAGTAAAGTGGTACTACATGTGCCCAGGGCCTGTAAATTAAATACTAGTTGTGGGCCTGCAGTACTGGTTGTGTCACCCACTTAAGTAGCCCTTTAAACATTTCTCAGGCCTGCCATTGCAGAGCCTGTTTGTGTAGTTTTAAACTGCTAATTCAACTGGCAAAATGAACCTTTTTCAAGGCCCAGAACTTCATATTTATGACATATAAGTCACTCCTAAGGTAGTCCCTGGACATCCCCAAGGGCAGGGTGTAGTGTATTTTAAACTTTGGACATGTACTTTTAAGTTTTACATGTCCAGGTAGTGAAAAATTCTATAATTCATTTTTCGCTACTGCAAGGCCTATCTTTCCCATATGACAACATTGGTGATAACTTATTGCGTTTTATAAGTGTAATTTCCAAATGGGAAAAGATAATCAGTTCACCTTTGGAGTCTCTAGAATCGTAATTTAAAATCCTAACTTATTGGGAAGTCCGATTTTAAATTACAATTATGAAAATGCCACTTTAAGAAAGATGGCGTTTTCTTGCCTTAGCCATTTGGTGCCTGCAGTCTGTCCGTGGCTCATGACTGGGTGTGGGTGACACTTGGGCTTTGTGTATTCCTCCTAGACAGCCACACACAATGGGAGCTTAGGTGTGACTGGATGGACCATAACTGGCAGGATGAGAGGGAGAAGACCCACTTACACTTAAACAGCCTGTGTTCTATCCCCACACAGAGGCTTTTATATTTCCTGTATTAGGTCTGGAGCCAGGGCAGGGAAGGCAGGGCATCTGTGCACTTCAAAGACATGCATCCAGAAGTTTCTCCTCACGTCAAAGGCACAACTGTGTATAACAGAAGGACCTCAGACACTAACTCTTCAGCACACGTCTGAACCTATGGATACTCTGCCAGGATGAAGGACTTCTGTGCTGCTACCACGACTGCCACTCTGCTGCCCTGCTGTGCTGACCTGCTGCCTGCTGCCCTCTTGTCTGGGGAAGAAGAACTGGGCCTGCAACAGTGCTTAATTGAAAAGAAAATAAGTGTCAGGGTTCTAGCGGGAGGCCTCTGCAGCTTGCACCACCCATTGCCACTGCCAGCGTTACCAATGACAGTATCCACACAACTACTAACCAGCACTCTACAAGTGTGACAATGCAGACTATTCCAGGCCCCCAAAGCTATAAAATAGCTTGGAAGGCATACTGAATTAATAAATAATTGCTGGCCTGCTCATCTCTAAATTATACAAACAGCACCACCATGTGGCAACTGTCATAAGTACCGGTGTCAACAATTAAGTGCTGAGGTGTGTCAATTAAGTGCTGATGCTGAGCACTGGAAACCACTGGCTCAAATTAAGCACTGGCCTGCAATTTCATCTTAAACCCAGACCCCAGAGTGACTCAAAGGGCTAGTCTGCTGGCCTCCTGATCTGAGCCTGATCTAAGCCTCAGAGACATAAAAGGCCCCCCAAAAGCCACTGGACCCATCTACAGCACGCTCCTTACCCCCAAGTGGTGCCTTTCAGGTCCTGGACAATTGCTGTGTCTCATTGGCCATTTAAATCAAGCTTTTGGGCTCTTCACAGCCAAGAACCAGCCCATTTCCACCAGAACCACACCGCTGGCACCGAAAATCATTGCGAGCCACTGCCAGCCCCTCTCTTCGTGACGCCTGCCTGCTCTTAGTGCCATGCCAAACACCGCTTGTGACGCTCTCCTTGCTCTTTACGGCCCTCACCAACCCAAATGGGACTCTTGGCACAAAACTTGAGAAGGTAAAACATCAGCGAGACTAATCTGGGACTGTACCCGACCTGTGCTACATCGCAGTCAGCCTGAAATTTTGACTTTGACCCGGTCCAGTGCAACCAGCCAGCCACGGTTACACCTTTCTGTTTTTAGCCGCTATTTTACAGTTTATTCTTAAAAAATTAATAACTCCAGTTCTACTGATTGGATTTTTGACATTTTGGTCTTGTTTTACCTTTTAAAATAAACTCCATTTTTCTAACCTTGTGTGGTATCTTTTTGTGTAGTGTTTTCACTGTTTTACAGTTTAAAGTGTTGCACACATTTTTTAATTTAACATTGCCTCTAAGTTAAGCCTGACTGCTCTGTGCCAAGCTACCAGGTGAGTGAGCACAGGTTAATTTGGGTTTTGCTTCTGTCTTACCCTCACTAGGACTGTGGTTGCTACTTGACCAATGCTCACACCGCAGTCAACTAGTAACCCAATTTCTAACCACCATAGATGCTCGCACCCATAGGGCTGTTTTAAGGCTGTAACACAAGGAAAAACAAATCAAGAAGGAGATAAATGGGAAACAAAGGTGACAAGAAAAGAAACACAGTATTCCATGCATAGCATGTAGTGTGAGCGTACACTGTGGTTCATTGCACTCATGACAAATTAGTCTTATTGCTAGCAGTCCTACATGCGTGAGAAAAACGTAGTGGGGTGAAAAGTGGGGAAGCACACGAAAACTGTATATCAACCAATGGCAAGGGTGAAAATTCACTCTAAAAACTGGTTAAGCACAGACAGACTAGGGCTTCTAATCCTTATTTCTGTGTTGAGGACAAATCTAAATACTAGATTTATAAAGATGGAATGGTACCTTTTAAAGTTTCATTACCTGCAAGTATGAGTTTCCGTGACTAACGGAGAAATGTAGTGGTAGTTCAGTGTGAGGTATTTAGTTGTGGTTTCTATATATATGGAAACCTAATGGAAACCACTTTAATTGCCCTCTTATAGGGTCTAGATTGCCCAAGAACTTACATGACAAAATCTGGAGAGTAACAATGGGCATTACTTGAGAGGTCTGAGGGAAAACAAGAGGAATGTGGAAAGCAAGTCTGATGAGGGTAGTCATTACTAAGGGGGTGGCGAAGACAGAAATACATATGTTTGCAGTTGTGAAGAATAAGTCAATCTTTAAAGTAAGTTAGATAGACCATGGTATCTGCAGAGGCAGATGCAAGAAAAGATGAGTCGAAGACTCCTAAGTGAAAGCGCTCCTTGAGAGGTACATGCGCTAAGCTCTCCACGAGCTGCACTAACTCGAGCGCGTCATATACAAGGTGCATTCAGGTGCTCCTCAAGTCATTAAGATTGCAGTCTAGCTACCTTCTCATTTGATGTGTGCTCCAGAAGTGTATGGATCACCATGGACAGCTAGCATTTTAAGTCCTGAAGAGGTACCCAAGGGCACTGGTGCCTCCGTTTCGAGTCACCTGTTTGGGCTGGTCTCGAGACTGCTCCACTTTGGTAATATGAGGTCAATAAGCAGATAAGGAACCCAGGAGTGTAACAATTTGGGCCACCATCTTAAATTGGTTTTGGAATAGCCTACTGAGAACGAGTTGCAGTTGCCATTTTGGAGTGGTGTACACAATGATGAAAGTGGCTATTCTGAAACCAATTTATGATAGTGACCCGGATCAATATGCTTCAGGGTTTCTTAGCCACTTATCGACCCCATACTATCAAAGCAGAGCAGACTCGACACAAGCCCAAAAACTTTCTCTTTACAGAACCAAAATCTAAGACCTGGGTCAGTCCAAGCAAATTAAGCCATGCTTTATTCAGTAAAACAAACGGTCCAGCATTTGGTAATTTTGACCTGTTTCCATAACTTCTTTACAATGGCAAGTGAATTTGGATCACCAAAGGGGACCAAGACCCTTCTATCCTGCACATTTCCCAAATTATCCGAACCAGGGTTTCAACTGGCCGGGTATGGGTTTCCACCCGCTCCAAGGGTTCCAGAACCCCCAATTCCCACAACCCCAATTCCAACAGCCACAGGTTCCTTTTTTAGGCGGGGGCAAAGGGAAGGGCAGGGGCAAGCAGAAGGGCCAACAGAGGCTGACCTGGGACGACCGAGACCAAGAACTGGACCAGCGAGTAACCAGGAGCATGGCCCAGAGCATTCTACCAGGAACGAGCAGGGGACTTCATTAGTGGTAAACCTTTCATCCACTACTTTAACGGAATCCCAAGAGAACCTTCTCAACAAAGGTTTGGGTTTTGTCCCAACGAACCAACTGGATCATTTCCTCATGCGCCAAGAGTTAGCCACTTTCTTTAGGAGTGTAAGATTGAAAATCTTCTTTCAGGATGCTGAGGACAAGAACACCATGTTAGGGCACACTCCCCTACGTCCGAAATCAACATTCATACCCCTAATTGGAGTATTACCTCAAGAGGTGGGGACTTTTGAGCAGGCTGTCATTCATGACCTGGAAAACCTAAGAAGACATGACACACGCTCATTTATGAACATGAGCAAGATTGAGAAAGAGGCCCTGACTCAACTGAAAGAAAACTCTTCCATCATCATAAAGTCAGCAGACAAAGGAGGTGCGATAGTTATCCTGGACAAGATAACTTACACCGAGGAATGTCATCGCCTCCTATCGGACGAGAGGAACTACAGGGTCCTGGAGATGGACCCCACAGCAGAACTTACCAGGGACATCACAGCACTTGTTGAGGAGGGACTTACCAACGACTGGATTTCGAAGCATGAGGCGGACTACCTCACCAAGGACCAACCCAAGACGCCCTACTTCTACGTGCTGCCTAAGATCCACAAACCTACCAGACCCCCACCGGGCAGACCGATTGTGTCAGGCATTGGTCTATCACAGTTTTGTGATTTTTATTTGAAACCATTGGTCCAGAAACTACCGGCCTACCTACGGGATACCTTGGATATCCTGAACTTGATTAAGGACATGGACTTTGATCCAAGGAGTGAGTTCCTTGTGGGCTTAGACATCGCGGCCCTATACACCAATATTCCGCAAAGGGAAACCCTGCGTATGCTGGAGGAGATTCTATTTTATGGAAGAGGTGTGGCGCAGCGGCCAGGGTGCCTGACTCCGGACCACGGGGTTCACGGTTCGATCCCCGGTGCCGGCGGCAGGTTAGCCCAGCACCATGTGACTCTGGGCAATAGCTTGCTTAGTCTTCCCGAGGGCCCCCAGCGCCGGGACACCTCTCCGGAGGTAGCTGTGCGCTTTACAAATGCTGGTATTTCATTATTTATTATTTGAGGAGGAATGGACCTATCAGACCCCGCAAGCCTTTATCCTGCATGTGGCTGAAATAGCCCTTACAAGAAACTTTTTTGAATTTGAAGGCACGCTATATTTACAGACCCATGGGACCTCGATGGGCAGTACATTTGCCCCAAGCTTGGCTGGCCTATACATGGGTGCCTTCGAGAAGACCGAGATCTACAACCCCCTGAGCCCTTGGTCGGGTAACATCAGATTGTGGCGTTGTTACATCGACGATGTGTTGGGAATTTGGAAGGGAGATAGGCAATCGGTCACAGATTTCCTTGAATGGCTCAATAGTAGGAACCGCCAGCTCCATTTCACCTCGACAGTCACCACAACGGGGTTACCCTTTTTAGATCTGGTCATTGAACCTAAGGGAGGTATACTTCACACCAGCGTCTATCATAAACCGACTGACAAAAACTCGCTACTGGCCTACAGTAGTTTCCACCCGAAGTCCCTTAGGGACAATCTACCAGTGGGCCAATTTTTTAGACTGAGGCGCAACTGCACTGAAAAGACTACGTTCAGAGGGGAAGCTGTTCTCCTAACTAAAAACTGAGCCAAAGGGGCGACCCGGCACATACGATTGCCAGAGCTAGGAAACGAGCTATCAATTCAAACAGAGAAAACCTACTGGAGAAGGTAGTGAGACCTCCCACAGACAAACCTGTGTGTGTCACCACGTTCAATACGGCCTCCAACCAAATCAAGAAAACAGTACTGAAGCATTGGCGTATACTAAACTCCAATAACTTGAACCTAACGAAACCTCTATTCTCCTTCAAGAGGAGCGTGAATTTGAAGGACATTCTGGTGCACACCCGGCCCATGATACAACAACAAAGGAGGGTTATTACACCTTGGGGGCTACCCCCGTGCTAGGGCACTTGAAAAGTGGATCATGCAGTGTGTGCCATCTGACGAGCAACTCAAAAACCATTGACGTGGGCCTTCCCTACCCATGGGAACAAAGGTCGCACACCAACTGCAACTCAGACTTTGTAGTATACCTCATTACTTATCCTTGTCAAAAACAATATGTGGGTATGACCAGCAGGAAAGTGAAGACACACATTATGGAGCATCGAAGTACCATCAGATGTCAGAAATCCAACACAAAATTCACAGCCAACTATTTAGAACAACACCATAGTGTGGACGACCTATCCTGGACAGTGATTGAGAAACCAATACTGCAGGCAGCCGCAGGAGAGAGGAGCAGAGCCCTCTTACTGAGAGAGCAAAAATGGGTGTATCGCTTGAGGAGCCATGTGGTGGGCTTGAACAATGATATCCCCTGGCACACCTTTAATAGGTAGTTGTCCACCTCCCTTAGGCATAGGACTGATCTTTGACCCTGGCGCCCCCACTACATGTATCACAGTGTGGGTATTTGTCACTCTATTCTGATGGGTGTAGCTTGAGCACCTGGTATTGATCTACTCCCTTGGGACACAGTCCACAATCCCCAGTGATTGTATATCGGGGGTGACAGGACGATCTTTTTATGTTGTAAGCCACAAGAGATCACTACTCACTCTATATTTTGCAACCTCCTCACTGAGCAGAGTGAAATGCCATTGTGGTAAAACACACCATTATCAGTGCCCAGCTTGATTTTGAGCTGAACAATAATTTCTGCTTAGACAAGAGGTGCTCAATAAAGCTTTATCTACACTCTCTATACGAAAGTAAAAAACCCACTACTGACAGCGCTAGGCTGCCATGGCAACCAGACACGCAGCTCCCTCCGGCGAGGACAGGGGGAACGTGCGCGTCACCACGTTCCCCACGTGACTGGACACGCCAGGGGCGTTGCTGGTATTGAGAGAATACATCTTCCATCTCCGCTCGCTCTCCCGTGAACTTCCCGGCGACAGCGGACAAGTGGTTTGAAGGAGGAGCACTCACCTTGGAGTAGTAAGGAGTCCGGGGGGTTTTACCAGAGAGCATTTTTACCAAATTCATTCTGTACCGGCGCAGAATCACGGGAGGGCTATTCCCTGTGTACCCCGCCTACAATGACATTACTGCCCTTTTCCCTCATTGTTCCCTGCATTCTCTTCCAAGTGACCACGCATTATGTAGGGCCTAGCGACGGCGGTATTTCCATCCCGCACCACATATACATAATGTATAGAGCCCACAGTATGCCCCGCGGTCCTAGACCATCGTTTGTAGTTTTTCTGGAGCCTACTACGTGCGGCACTTTTACACCATGGTATACTGTTTATGCACAATAATAATGTCTATTGCTTGTGATTCTCTCTCTCTCCCAGAGTGTGACAACAGGGGGTCTCTCCTTGTCTCTCGCCAGGTTTAGCTTGATTTAAGGTAAACTCGGTAAGTGATATAGGAGCTTGTGTGCATAATTCTGAGTGACATAGAGATGTTATGGTTGGCAGTGCGTTTTGCACTCTTGATCTACACCTACAGTGTGAGTAGGATAAATTACTTTTACAGAGATACGTCTGTTGATTCCTAATATAGGAGTTCGCTCTGGGTACTTTACCCAGATCTGTGGTGAAGTGATGCTTTATTGAGACACAACAGCTAACAGAATCACGCGGGCTAATGATTTCTAGTGACCCGGGTTTCTTGTGTTTTCTCTTGTGTCTCCTTTTTCTTTTCTTATATAATACAACCACAGTGTACCTCTCCAAGGGGAAACCTCGGGGCTGGAACGACTTGTTCTGACACTCCCACAGGTTGGGACCGAGGCACTTTTATTCTTGGGACCGGGTGAGTCCTGAAGAAGGCTGGCGTGACCCTAAATCAAGGGCGCAAACTGACGGCCGAAACATGTCGACAGATTGGCAGTAAGGAGGGGTGTAAGGAGCCCATTACATCTCCCTATCACCACCATCCTTCACGTTTTTATCCCAGGCCGGAGGGTCCAGGAATAAATTGTTTTTTAGTGACACCATCGAGCTAGTTTTAATCTTCCACTGCACTTTCACTTCCGGTGGTCCCATTCACATCTGCATAGTTTGTTTTTCTTATATGTTGTTTTGTCTTCTCCTACCCTATTGCTCCACCCCAGGCGTTGGGTGCGCCGGGGTGTTTGGTAGCAGCCCAATGATGAAGCATGTCACACTATTTGTGTGAGTGAGGGCAATATTACCACACAGAACACATGCCACAACGAACATAGAGTTTGTCATACCCCCTACTCCTTCTGGTGTTTTGAAGTATTTTTTCGGGGGTTCGGAGTAGGGTGGACCGTGACCCTCACCCCTCCTCTTTTGTGTATTGAATGAATGAAGTGAATTTGGATACCAAGGGTGTACATTTATAGCACCGCAGGTGCTTTTCAAAAGATGTCTCAGAAGGCACACATAGATGATAAACAGCAGGTGCATAAAGAAGGATTACTGTGCACAGCACATGCAACCCTGCATTATGACTTATGCAAAAACAAACAACATTATTTGATGGCTGGTGCTGAAGAGAACCCAACACGTCTACTAAAAGTCAAGACATTTTCAATCAGCACTAAGGGATTGATTTAGAGTTTGGTGGGTGGGTTACTCCATCACAAACATGACGGATATCCCATCCACTGTATTACAAGGTCATTATATCCGGAGTCACTTGTAATACAGTGGACTGGATAGCCATCACATTTATGACGAAGTAACCCGTCCGCTAAACTCTAATTTAGGTTCTTTGTCATGACTAACATTGTTGTGGGCTGCTTAAAGGTTGAGGAGAATTAGAGCTTTTTTTGTTGTTGGCCCAGTGGAGGAGTATGAGTAGTTCCTGTATGATTCTTGGTCGATTAGAACCCCTCAAAAGCCTGAATCTTGAGAAATTCTGGAATCTTGTTAAGAGTGTGTTGCAGAGGGAAAAGGATCAGTCATTTCTAGTGGAAAGCATTCATCATATTTCTGATGTCCCCTTTAATTGATGTAAGAGATAGCTTCATGCATATAGTGCAAAGATCCATATGCAAGTTAAACGTTTTTAATTTGAGTGCAAGACTCAATGCATCCTTCTTCTCTAGCTGTTTTAATATGGTGAATGCAGACTGTAATGATGTTGAGTAGTAGGGGATAAGCTGAAGCTTCTGGGGTGCTGTAGATCAAGTCACATTTATCAGTAGTTATTTGAGCCAAGGAATACCATAAGGAACTTGCATTGTTATTGTATTGCACCGATGGTGTTCTAGGCTATTTAAGGCTGATAGATTGTGGCAAATGTGTAACCATTTCCCAGCAAGATGTTTGGCAACGTTGGCCTAATGGCTCTTTTTAGAGCTTTGTGTTACCTCTTTCCATGACACTGAAAGAAGCACAATGCCTATTGTCACTCACCTATTCCACACTCAAGAATATCATCATAGGAATCGTAAGGATAGTGGGGGTAATGGTCAGAGTGTCTGAGTGGCCTCTTTTCCCCTTCCTCACTCCTTCCTTTACACTCCTGAGGGCTGAGTAGCAGGCACAGCGAGTAAAGTGACTTGGCGCAGTGGCAGTCATTTCACTTCCGTTATTCACTTCACGCCCTTCATATTTGTGGCTGTTGATGAATGTAGGAGGAAGGCTGAAATGGACTAGGTATAAATCTTCACCTCCTCTCCTACCTTACCTCCCAAATTCGACTGATCACCAAAGTTTTGGAAGGAAAACATGGACTGCTGAGCCTGGGAGTATCATGAAATCTGAGGGCTGTGATTTTAAAACTGAAAGTGAAATAAGTAAATGCAGTCACAGTCATTTAAATTTCTACTCACACGTCCCAGCACTTGTGTTGTTACCTGGAGTGTGAATGAAAGCCCCTCACGAGGATATCTGATGCCTATCAATGTGCAAGCCACGAAGCTATGGCCAGATCCTATTTGTGAGGGTGCAATGGACTCTGTGCAAAAAATAAATGGTATGTGTATATTTATGAATGTATGTGGTATTTGTTAGGAGTCAGAAATTCATGCAATTTGCATTTGCATGGTTATGCAACATTTTGGAAGAATTAGGTTAAATTACGCATAATATGTGAAATAAATGCAAAACTGGAATTAGGCACTGTATTTTAGCACAAAATGCATCCTTTGGAGGTGAGGATGCATTCTGTGCTAAATAAAATAGTGCAAAAACCAAAAACGAATCAAGGGGCATATTAGCAAGGGCCATTATCTCCGCTTTTCGGCTTTAAGAGCCAAAAAAGCGGAGATAATATTACCGCCCTATTACCAAGGCGGGTGCTAACATGCATTAACGCATGTTAGCACCCGTTTTCCCCACGCTCGCTCTGCATCTCTAATGAGATGCAAAGTGGGCGTTCCTTCCCAGGATAACAGGAGAAATGTCGCTAACCGACATTTCTCCTATTATCAAGCTGCAGGCGAACATGCAGAGCGATTAGAAAAGTAGCGCTAACCGCGGTTAGCGCTACTTTTCTAACGCCTGCTCTCAGTATGACTTAGCCATGATATCCAATGGAAGGTGGATATCATGGCTGAGTCTGTCCTGCCCTATCAGCAAGCTATCGCCAAAAGTTGTGTGATTATCGCTGGATTTCCAGCGATAATCGCACATTTGGCAGTTAGCGCTTGCAATTTTATCACTGTTGAGATGAGCGTTGCTGATAGCACGCTATCTCAGTGATAAAATTCAGCGTTAGTCAGGCGATAATTATCCTCGCGCTAAGCGCGCTGAGCGATAATTATCGCCGGACCTTAGTAATATGCCCCCAAGTTCTGTTGTTTACGTTTTTCCTCTGCCTTTATGGTAAATAGTTACCAGTAGGCGATATCGTCTAGGTTCAACCTGATTCAGTTGAAGTTTTTGCAAACCACATATCTGACACAGTTGAAGTTCTGGTGGGCAGGCCGACAGCAAATGTCCACCTGCTCTAGGTGCAACACGGATGCAGCAGACTTCTTCTATGGGACCAGGTCATGTACAGTGATCAGGAGATATTGGTCCACTATTTCCAAACAGTAGCACTAATACTGCACTGATCAACTGACTTTACTCCCCACATTTCTCTCCTTGGTTTGATGGAAGTTCTGGGGGGCCCCAGGTAGGACCACCTGCTTGTGGGTCTGTTGACACTGGTTGCTAAAAGGGACATCGCTCGATTGTGGAATTCAGCAACCCTACCCTCGATGGTGGCATAGTGAGCAGCCATGGACTGGTGCGCGAAACTGGAGGAGGCAAATTTATACTGCATGGGGCAAAATTATTTTTATGCACAAGCAACCGCCTCAGAAAAGCGGACTCACAATAATACAGGGACTTACAAAGGGGCAGTTTTTACGAACTATAATGGAATACATTTTATTAAAGGAGATATTTAATATTTATGACAAACATGCAAGGGTAAATGTAAATGTAAAGTATTTTTTGAAAAAGATAAGTACCTTTTAAACTTTTGTAAATAGAACATTTTTTATGCAGTGCACTTTATGGTTATGAAAAAACCAAATAAAGGAAATTTTTGACTGGCTACTGCATGTGGATGCCCTCATAAGCATAACAAGATCTGGGAGAAATGGTGGGACTATTATGGATTGCAGGGAATGATTGGTTGATTGCACGCAGGAATGTCAACACACGCTTGCTGTGGATTTAGTGCACTGCTTGGTTTTTGGTTCACTTTGTTTTCTGTATAAAAATCAACAAAATTTGGTTTATAAAAAAAATATATTTACCACTAGTAGTGCATTCACTGTAAATATATACCACAAATGGCGTGTAATCACGTAAAGTGCCATAATAGCTTAATTTCAGTAATTTAGTAAGACAAGAATGACATGAAATTACGCCATTCATGCTAGCTTAATGGAAATTTGTGCCTGCCTAGGGGCAGATTTACAAGCCCCTTACGCCACTTTTGCGCCGCCGTTGCGTCACTTTTGTGACGCAGCGGCGGCGCAAATCATGCGCCATGCTGCGGGGGAATTACAACGTGACGCATCTAGGGAGATGCGTCACGTTGTAAAGCTCTGCGCCACATGAAACCTGCGTCAGGTTTCATGTGGGCGTGCCTGCGCAGGAAGCTCCCGTAAAGTGACGCAGTGAAATCTACAAGATTTCACGGAGTCACTTTTACGTCCCTGCTGCGTCAAATCCTTACGCCTGCTTCAAGCAGGCGTAAGGAGTGACGCAGCATGTTAGGAATAGGGCACCCCTGAGCAGTACTGGAGTTACGTCGCACTTGCGACACGACTCCAGTACTGCGCCACCCTTCCGCCGACAGATGCGTCACGCATCTGTTTATCCTTGCGCCATGATGCGCCGCATTGTAAATGCGGCGCATCTGTGGTGGCGCAAGGGTAAACTTGCGTCACGCATCTTCCCTGGCGCATCCCTGCTGATTTGCAGGGATGCGCCAGGGAACGTAAATCTGCCCCCTAGTATTTGTGTGGCGGGAAACTAGCCAAAAGACAGCAGAGTGCTGTATACTGGATCAAAACAGGAGGAAAAGCAAAGCAGCAGCACTGTGATAGGAGGTGCAGCTGGTTTATGAGCTGTTACTACATCATGATGTTGTGTTCTTTACAGAGGTGTGTCTTTAGCTATGTCCTAAATTGGAGCAGCGATGGGCCATTCCTGATGGATATGGGGCTATCGTTCCACATCCTAAGTGCATAGATAGTGAAGGACTGTTGTTGTTTTTATTTTATTTTTGCCTTTCTTCATCTCCAGTCTATGTCCTTGCTGCCTAGAGCCAACGAAGAAGCTGAGCCTGCCAGCCAGGTACGCAAGGGTACCTACCCTTTATCATGGCTTTGTAAATGATGCAGCTGGTTTTGAAGATGGTGCATTTTGTAAAAACCTTTTGTAAAGTTACAACACATTATTAATTGCTGTTTGTGTAAATATAATAGTATTTATGGAAGAAACAATAGTGCGACGGAGGCCAGAGGGCCTCTTCAGTCGTTGTTTCTTTTAGAGAATGAATTTTACCTTCCTTTTTTAACCTTCCAGTACTTTTCCCTATAGTTTTCACTCCTGTACATTATGCTTGATTTTTGTTTTATTTGTTTCAAGCAAACTTTTATTTTTGCTAAACCTGCATTTCTTCCAACTACTAAACTATTTCACACTGAATAGCTTCACTTCATGAAATTTGATTACCATTATATGGAATACTAAAGTATGGAAACTGTTTTTGTAGGAATACAGTCTCACAAAATGACTATCTAGATTTGTATTTGAGCAAAATAAGTGAAACGTAATTATGAGATTGTTTATACTTATTTTTGTAATAAGAAGACTAATTGACTTATCACAGGAGAATCTTCTGGCAAAAAGAGGATACATTCACCAGATGTTCAAAAAACAAGAATTGCAATTTTAATGACATTCGAAAATGATGAATTCCACAAAATGTTGCCAAATCATGAACTATATTTTCGCCTACATGAATGCCCATCTTTTCAGTGTAGGGGGGAAGGTGCTTCCTGAAAAAAGTGCTTCTATATAAGAAACAGTTATAAACAAAACAGGTTGTAGTACATTGAAAACTTTGTGGAGCTGAGTTCAGAGGAAATAAGAAGCAAGGTCCCTCAGGGAACGGTTCGGTGCTTTTTCTTTGTGTACATGGTTTATAGATGTCTTTATCATTTTATTTGAAACACACTCTCTGCACTTTTATAAACATTGTCCATTAAGCCTACAGGTGGTTCAGAGAAGTATTAGACCAAATATATTTGACTTCTTAAACACTGGTTTCACAAGTAGAAACAATAAGGCTGCAATTGTGAGCCTTCACCAATTATTATGAGCGCACGTGCTTTATTAAACAATAATATGCACTGTCTATAGTATTTTCATCAACTCCAAAAAATGTTTACTGCACATTTTAAAATCACTGGCTAAGTCATTAATTTTTTGACTGCTGACAACTGGGTAAACATATTTTAAATATAATACAGGAGTGCGCTGCCGGGGGCTGCGCAGTTATTAGCCTATTTAGAAGCCAGAAATATAAATTTAACAAAACTCTCCAGCACAGATTTTAAAAGATTTAAACAGAGTAGTTCATTAATTTCCAAACAATGGCTAAATCATTCAATCAAGATTCATTTTCTTACATGGGCGGCAATAGGCACTTGTAATTCATCCAAAACTGCTGTATATCATGTGACAGCTCCCTATGGTAATTACCAAAAACAGAATTATGCCAATATATCATGGTTGAAATATCGACCTGCAAATGTATTGCATTACTGTGTCAACCACCACTCTATCGCCAAGATAGATAAGTATGGAATTACTATCCTTAACTACGGACCTGGAAGATATATATATATGTATATATATATATATATTCACTGAAAAAACCATAGGTTTTAGGGACAGTTATAGTTAGTTGGACATTTCACTCGTACAAAACCATAGAAATTCCCCGTTATAGTTAGTTCAGCTAACTATAACTCGCGCCCCGCAATGCACTGCTGATGACGTCACATATTACATCACTCATGACATGGTCAGTGACATCACTGATGACATCACTGTTGACATCTCAAATGACATCACTGATGACATCACTGATGACATCATCCAGTGACTGTGTGTTTCTGTAAAGTTTAAATATGTTTAATATATATAGGGAAAGGCGTATTGAAGAATGAGTGGGTGTATAAGTGTCTGAATGGATGATTTAGTACGTGAGTTACTGACTCTACAAGTGAGTGATTAAATGTATCTTACTGAATGCATGGGTTAGTGACTAAACTGTGTGAATGTCTGTATCCGTCTGTATGTTGGTTTGTAAGCGGCTGCATGGCTTTCTGAATAGCTACATGAGTGTCTACATGGGTTATTGATTGATTGTCTGAGTATCTGTATGGGTGCCTGAGTGTTTGTGTGGGTGGGGTGTGTGTGACTCTGTGCATAGATGTGTGAGTTGGTGATTCACTGGGTGCATGGTTTCAAGAGTGCATCTGTGATGGACTGTATGGGTGGGTGAGTGTGTGTATGGGTGTGTTAGTGATTGAATGTATATCTCAGTGGTACATGTGTGAGTAACTACATATGTGAAAGGCAGTATATATGTGTGTTGGAGTATATAAAGGGCTATAAGTGAGAGTGTGTGATTGTGAGAGTGGCTGTATGGATGAGTGTGTACTTGTATCAGTGATTGTATAAGAGCGTAAGAATGTGCTAGTATTTGTATGAGTAAGTGAGCTGGTGTGTGTATAACTGTATAGGTGAGTAAATGGGTGTGTGATTAAGTTTTTGCATGACTGACTAGGTGTGTGAGTACCTCTATGGATGAGTGGCGGTGTGTGAGTGTTTATATAGGTGTATGAGTGCATATGATAGTCCTGTACTGAGTGACTAAGTATGAGTGACTGTACGGGTGAGTGAGTGGATGTGTGTGTAGACCTAAGAATCAGTGAGTGGGTATGTAGTTTTTGGTGTTGGAGTGTCTATGGTTTTGAGAATGGCAGTCTGTAATTTAGAGTGGGTGTATCAAAAGTTATATTAGGGTGTGAGAAGATGCATGAAATTATCACATGGATGATGTCATCAGTGATGTCATTTGAGATGTCATCAGTGATGTCATCAGTGATGTCACTGACCATGTCATGAGTGATGTAATATGTGACGTCATCAGCAGTGCATTGCGGGCGCGAGTTATAGTTAGCTGAACTAACTATAACGGGGGAATTTCTATGGTTTTGTACGAGTGAAATGTCCAACTAACTATAAATGTCCCTAAAACCTATGGTTTTTTCAGTGAATTTCAAAGGTCTTTTAAATGCTAATTTCTAACTATAACGTGTCTGAAACCTATGGTTTTTTCAGTGAATTTCAAAGGTTTTTTAAATGCTAATTTCTAACTATAACGTGCCTGAAACCTATGATTTTTTAAGTGAATTTCAAAGGTTTTTTTAAATGCTAGTTTCTAACTATGCCTACAGAGGTAGGACATGTGAAGAAAGAAGAAAAAACGCACAGAAAGAAGCAAAAGATGTGCAGAAAGAACCAACAGAGGAGCAGAAAGAGGCCTTGTTGCAAAATCATCCTTTGCCCACAACTTTTTCAGACGGGTACTGGTGGTAACTGACTCTGACTAACCAGAGCCAGTGCTATGCTAAAAGACACTTAGAATACAGTGAAAACACCTACATACACTAGGGAACACTATGCGTTGGGGTACCCCTGTGATTAGCATGACCTCCTCTGCAAGTCCCTAGTACATAATAGGGCAGGGGGATTAAAACTACCTCTTAAAACGCGCTACAGGGCGCGTTTGCACAGTGGTGAAGGGAGGGGGGCCTGAGGTGACATGTGTGCAAACGCACCCCGTGGCGCGTTTTAAGTTGCGGGATTAAGTCCCCTTGAATTCTGAGGGTCCCTGGGGCCCAACTAGCCCCCCAGGTACCTACAGTTAGGACCACAGAGCTGAGTTGCAGAGAGGCGTTCCGAGGCCACGCACCTTTTTCACCTCTCTGCAACGCAACTCTGTTGTGTTTTCTGAAGGTACCTGGTGGGCTAGTTGGCCCCCAGGGTCCCTCAGGATTCAAAGGGAATTAATTCCCCAACTTAAAACGCACGACAGGGCGTGTTTGCGCACATGTCACCTGAGGCCCCGCCCCTCCCTTCACCACTGTGCAAACGCGCCCCGTGGTGTGTTTTAAGTTGGGGGATTAGGTCACCTTGAATCCTGAGGGTCCCTGGGGCCCAACTAGCCCACTAGGTACTTCCAGTAAGCACCACAGGCCTGCGTTGCAACGCCTGTAACAAATTGTGCAGTTGTGTTTAGGTAGTGAAGAGGGTCATGCTGGGGGTAGTGTTTTAGGGTTTAGGGTAGTGCAGTGGTGTTTGTGTAGTGTAGGGGGTCATGCTGGGGGTAGATTTAGGGTTTAGGGTAGTGCAGTGGTGTTTGGGTAGTGTAGGGAGTCGTGCTGGGGGAGTGTTTTAGGGTTTAGGGTAGTGCAGTGGTGTTTCGGTAGTGTAGGGGGTCGTGCTGGGGTAGTGTTTTAGGGTTTAGGGTTGTGCAGTGGTGTTTGGGTAGTGTAGGGGGTCATGCTGGGGGTAGTGATTTAGGGTAGTGCAGTGGTGTTTGGGTAGTGTAGGGGTACTGCTGGGGGTAGTGTTTTAGGGTTTAGGTTAGTGCAGTGGTGTTTGGGTAGTGTAGGGGTACTGCTGGGGGTAGTGTTTTAGGGTTTAGGGTAGTGCAGTGGTGTTTGTGTAGTGTAGGGGGTAGTGTTTTAGGGTTTAGGGTAGTGCAGTGGTGTTTGTGTAGTGTAGGAGGTCGTGTTTTAGGGTTTAGGGGAGTGCAGTGGTCTTTGGGTAGTGTAGGGAGTCGTGCGGGGGTAGTGTTTTAGGGTTTAGGGTAGTGTAGGGGGTCATGCGGGGGGTAGTGTTTTAGGGATTAGGGTAGTGCATTGGTGTTTGGGTAGTGTAGGGGGTCATGCGGGGGGTAGTGTTTTAGGGTTTAGGGCAGTTTAGTGGTGTTTGGGTAGTGTAGGGGTCGTGCTGGGGGAGTGTTTTAGGGTTTAGGGCAGTGCAGTGGTGTTCGGGTAATGTAGGGGGTCGTGCTGGGGGAGTGTTTTAGGGTTTAGGGCAGTGCAGTGGTGTTCGGGTAGTGTAGGGGGTTGTGCTGGGGGAGTGTTTGAGGGTTTAGGGCAGTGCAGTCGTGTTCGGGTAGTGTAGGGGGTTGTGCTGGGGGTAGTATTTTAGGGTTTAGGGTAGTGCAGTGGTGTTCGGGTAGTGTAGGGGGTCGTGCTGGGGGTAGTGTTCTAGGGTTTAGGGCAGTGTAGTGGTGTTTGGGCAGTGTAGGGGGTAATGCTGGGGGTGGTGTTTTAGGGTTTAGGGCAGTGCAGTGGTGTTCGGGCAGTGTAGGGGGTCATGCTGGGGGTGGTGTTTCAGGGTTTAGGGCAGTGCAGTGGTGTTCGGGCAGTGTAGGGGGTGGTGTTTCAGGGTTTAGGGCAGTGCAGTGGTGTTCGGGCAGTGTAGGGGGTCGTGCAGGGGGTGGTGTTTCAGGGTTTAGGGCAGTGGTGTTCGGGCAGTGTAGGGGGTCATGCTGGGGGTGGTGTTTCAGGGTTTGGGGCAGTGCAGTGGTGTTCGAGCAGTAAAGGGGTCATGCTGGGGGTGGTGTTTCAGGGTTTAGGGCATGCAGTGGTGTTCGGGCAGTGTAGGGGGCGGTGCAGGGGTGGTGTTTCAGGGTTTAGGGCAGTGCAGTGGTGTTCGGGCAGTGTAGGGGGTGCTGCAGGGGTGGTGTTTCAGGGTTTAGGGCAGTGCAGTGGTGTTCGGGCAGTGTAGGGGGTCGTGCAGGGGTGGTGTTTCAGGGTTTAGGGCAGTGCAGTGGTGTTCGGGCAGTGTAGGGGGTCGTGCTGGGGCTGGTGTTTCAGGGTTTAGGGCAGTACAGTGGTGTTCGGGCAGTGTAGGGGGTCATGCTGGGGCTGGTGTTTCAAGGTTTAGGGCAGTGCAGTGGTGTTCGGGCAGTGTAGGGGGTTGTGCTGGGGCTGGTGTTTCAGGGTTTAGGGCAGTGCAGTGGTGTTCGGGCAGTGTAGGTGGTCGTGCTGGGATTGGTGTTTCAGGGTTTAGGGCAGTGCAGTGGTGTTCGGGCAGTGTAGGGGGTCATGCTGGGGCTGGTGTTTCAGGGTTTAGGGCAGTACAGTGGTGTTCGGGCAGTGTAGGGGGTCTTGCTGGGGCTGGTGTTTCAGAGTCTAGGGCAGTGCAGTGGTGTTCGGGCAGTGTAGGGGTCTTGCTGGGGCTGGTGTTTCAGGGTTTAGGGCAGTGCAGTGGTGTTCGGGCAGTGTAGGGGGTCGTGCTGGGGGTGGTGTTTCAGGGTTTAGGGCAGTGCAGTGGTGTTTGGGCAGTGTAGGGGGTCATGCTGGGGCTAGTGTTTCAGGATTTAGGGCAGAGCAATGGTGTTCAGGCAGTGTAGGGGTTTTGCTGGAGGTGGTGTTTCAGGGTTTAGGGCAGTGCAGTGGTGTTCGTGCAGTGTAGGGGGTGGTGTTTCAGGGTTTAGGGCAGTGGTGTTCAGGCAGTGTAGGGGGTCTTGCTGGGGTTGATGTTTCAGGGTTTAGGGCAGTGCAGTGGTGTTCGGACAGTGTAGGGGGTCGTGCTGGGGGTGGTGTTTCAGGGTTTAGGGCAGTGCAGTGGTGTTCCGGCAGTGTAGGAGGTCGTGCAGGGGGTGGTGTTTCAGGGTTTAGGGCAGTGCAGTGGTGTTCGGGCAGTGTAGGGGGTCGTGCTGGGGGTGGTGTTTCAGGGTTTAGGGCAGTGCAGTGGTGTTCGGGCAGTGTAGGGTGTCGTGCTGAGGGGTGGTGTTTCAGGGTTTAGGGCAGTGCAGTGGTGTTCGGGCAGTGTAGGGGGTCGTGCAGGGGGTGGTGTTTCAGGGTTTAGGGCAGTGAAGTGGTGGTTGGGCAGTGTAGGGGGTCGTGCAGGGGGTGGTGTTTCAGGGTTTAGGGCAGTGCAGTGGTGTTTGGCCAGTGTAGGTGGTCTTGCTGGGGGTGGTGTTTCAGGCTTTAGTGCAGTGGTGTTCGGGCAGTGTAGGGGGTCTTGCTGGGGGTGGTGTTTCAGGGTTTAGGGCAGTGCAGTGGTGTTCGGGCAGTGTAGGGGGTCTTGCTGGGGCTGGTGTTTCAGGGTTTAGGGCAGTGCAGTGGTGTTCGGGCAGTGTAGGGGTCGTGCTGGGGCTGGTGTTTGAGGGTTTAGGGTAGTGCAGTGGTGTTCGGGCAGTGTAGGGGGTCATGCTCGGGCTGGTGTTTCAGGGTTTAGGGCAGTGCAGTGGTTTTCGGGCAGTGTAGGCGGTCGTGCTGGGGCTGGTGTTTCAGGGTTTAGGGCAGTGCAGTGGTGTTCGGGCAGTGTAGGGGGTCGTAATGGGGGTGGTGTTTCAGGGTTTAGGGCAGTGCAGTGGTGTTCGGGCAGTATAGGGGGTCGTGCTGGGGGTGGTGTTTCAGGGTTTAGGGCAGTGCAGTGGTGTTCGGGCAGTGTAGGGGTCATGCTGGGGCTGGTGTTTCATGGTTTAGGGCAGTGCAGTGGTGTTCGGGCAGTGTAGGGGGTCGTGCTGGGGGTGGTGTTTCAGGGTTTAGGGCAGTGCAGTGGTGTTCGGGCAGTGTAGGGGTCATGCTGGGGGTGGTGTTTCAGGGTTTAGGGCAGTGCAGTGGTGTACGGGCAGTGTAGGGGGTCTTGCTGGGGGTGGTGTTTCAGGGTTTAGGGCAGTGGTGTTCGGGCAGTGTAGGGGGTCTTGCTGGGGTAGTGTTTCGGGGTTTAGGGCAGTGCAGTGGTGTTCGTGTAGTGTAGGGGGTCGTGCTGGGGGTGGTGTTTCAGGGTTTAGGGCAGTGCAGTAGTGTTCGGGCAGTGTAGGGGATCGTGCAGAGGGTGGTGTTTCAGGGTTTAGGGCAGTGCAGTGGTGTTCGGGCAGTGTAGGGGGTCGTGCTGGGGGTGGTGTTTCAGGGTTTAGGGCAGTGCAGTGGTGTTCGGGCAGTGTAGGGGGTCGTGCAGGGGGTGGTGTTTCAGGGTTTAGGGCAGTGCAGTGGTGTTCGGGCAGTGTAGGGGTCGTGCTGGGGCTGGTGTTTCAGGGTTTAGGGCAGTGAAGTGGTGTTCGGGCAGTGTAGGGGGTCTTGCTGGGGGTGGTGTTTCAGGGTTTAGGGCAGTGGTGTTCGGGCAGTGTAGGGGTCTTGCTGGGGGTGGTGTTTCAGGGTTTAGGGCAGTGCAGTGGTGTTCGGGCAGTGTAGGGGGTCTTGCTGGGGGTAGTGTTTCAGGGTTTAGGGCAGTGCAGTGGTGTTCGTGCAGTGTAGGGGGTCGTGCTGGGGATGGTGTTTCAGGGTTTAGGGCAGTGCAGTAGTGTTCGGGCAGTGTAGGGGTTGTGCAGGGGGTGGTGTTTCAGGGTTTAGGGCAGTGCAGTGGTGTTTGGGCAGTGTAGGGGGTCGTGCTGGGGGTGGTGTTTCAGGGTTTAGGGCAGTGCAGTGGTGTTCGGGCAGTGTAGGGGGTCGTGCTGGGGGTGGTGTTTCAGGGTTTAGGGCAGTGGTGTTCGGGCAGTGTAGGGGGTCTTGCTGGGTGTGATGTTTCAGGGTTTAGGGCAGTGCAGTGGTGTTCGGGCAGTGTAGGAGGTCTTGCTGGGGGTAATGTTTCAGGGTTTAGGGCAGTGCAGTGGTGTTCGGGCAGTGTAGGGGCCATGCTGGGGGTGGTGTTTCAGGGTTTAGGGCAGTGCAGTGGTGTTCGGGCAGTGTAGGGAGTCATGCTGGGGGTGGTGTTTCAGGGTTTAGGGCAGTGCAGTGGTGTTCGGGCAGTGTAGGGGGTCGTGCTAGGGTATGTGTTTCAGGGTTTAGGGCAGTGCAGTGGTGTTCGGGCAGTGTAGGGGGTCGTGCAGGGGCTGGTGTTTCAGGGTTTAGGGCAGTGCAGTGGTGTTCGGGCAGTGTAGGGGGTCGTGCTGGGTGTAGTGTTTTAGGGTTTAGGGTAGTGCAGTGGTGCTTGTGTAGTGTAGGGGGTCGTGCTGGGGGTAGTGTTTTAGGGTTAGGGTAGTGCAGTGGTGTTTGGGTAGTGTAGGGGGTCGTGCTGGGGGTAGTGTTTTAGGATTTAGGTTAGTGCAGTGGTGTTTGGGTAGTGTAGGGGTCGTGCTGGGGGTAGTGTTTTAGGGTTTAAGGTAGTGCAGTGGTGTTTGTGTAGTGTAGGGGGTCGTGCTGGGGGTAGTGTTTTAGGGTTTAGGGTAGTGCAGTGGTGCTTGTGTAGTGTAGGGGGTCGTGCTGGGGGTAGTCTTTTAGGGTTTAGGGTAGTGCAGTGGTGTTTGTGTAGTGTAGGGGTCATGTTTTAGGGTAGTGCAGTGGTGTTTGGGTAGTGTAGGGGGTCGTGCTGGGGGTAGTGTTTTAGGATTTAGGTTAGTGCAGTGGTGTTGGGGTAGTGTTTTAGGGTTTAGGGTAGTGCAGTGGTGTTTGTGTAGTGTAGGGGGTCATGCTGGGGGTAGTGTTTTAGGGTTTAGGATAGTGCAGTGGTGCTTGTGTAGTGTAGGGGGTCGTGCTGGGGTAGTGTTTTAGGGTTTAGGGTAGTGCAGTGGTGTTTTTGTAGTGTAGGGGGTCATGTTTTAAGATGCAACGCTCCAATACCTGACCAGTCTGCACTACATAAAACTGCAAAAAAACTAAAAATAAAAAGTGTTTTGCACACTTTTGTCATTGGGCTATATGTGGGCTACATCTGGGTAATATTTGTGCTACATTTGGGCTCTTTTTTCACTGGTGGCCATCTTGGAAGACTTCTTTGTTATGAAGTTTCCTAATTTCCTCATTTACTGCAGTCTCCTCAGTATGAAATGCTTTCAGTTTTTTACTTTGATTCCATCAAGAAGGCATTCAGATGTGTCACACATTTGCCATAAATTCAGAATGTTATTACTCTAGTTGTTCATTAGATCACTGTAGTAAAGCTACTGCTCACCAAGGAGTTAACTGGAAGTCTACTGCTGGTATTGAAAGTGATTGTTTCAGTCTGCATGTCAGAATTTTCTAATGAAATAGAAGAGGATTTGAGATCTCACTTAAAACATGCACTAAATTTTCTTTTGCAGCACTAACCATAATTTCTATGGCAAAATGAACCCCCTCATTTTGTTCCTTTTTAAATTAAATGTTTTAAGTGTTACCAGTTTATTCCAATCAAGATGGCTTCAGGTGTGCCATACTTTTGTCATAAGTAAGGCTGTTAGCACTCTAGTTGTTCTTTAGAACACTCTGGGAAGCTGCAGTAGAACACAAAGGCATCAACTGACAGGCTGCTCCTGTTGAAATATAACAAGAAGATATTTGAGATCTCACTTAAAACATGTCCTAATTTTTCTTTCTACAGCACTAACCATAATTTCTATGGCAAAATGAACCCCCTCATTTTGTTCCTTTTTAAATTAAATGTTTTAAGTGTTACCAGTTTATTCCAATCAAGATGGCTTCAGGTGTGCCATACTTTTGTCATAAGTAAGACTGTTAGCGCTCTAGTTGTTCTTTAGAACACTCTGGGAAGCTGCAGTAGAACACAAAGGCATCAACTGACAGGCTGCTCCTGTTGAAATATAACAGGAAGATATTTGAGATCACACTTGAAACATGTCCTAATTCTTCTTTCTACAGCACTAACCATAATTTCTATGACAAAATGAACCCCATCATTTTGTTCCTTTTTAAATTAAATGTTTTAAGTGTTACCAGTTTATTCCAATCAAGATGGCTTCAGGTGTGCCATACTTTTGTCATAAGTAAGGCTGTTAGCACTCTAGTTGTTCTTTAGAACACTCTGGGAAGCTGCAGTAGAACACAAAGGAATCAACTGACAGTCTCTGCCCTTGTTGGATGTACATGTTTTACTGAGAATGTCAGACTTCATTCTCACATGACTGAGAAAGATAATGTGAATTTACAGAAAATATGCTCTCATTTTAGCTTCTGGGGCACCTTCCAAAACTGTATGGGACAAGCATGTGAAAATAGTTTTCTCTCAAACATGATTCATGATATCCCAGCAGAAGGTTTTTCACAGGGTAAAATCACCTTAGAACACACCACAATTCCTGAAATTAGTATGGTACCATCAACAAATGAATTCTAATGTAACTAAAGTCTGTTATCACCCTTTATAGTTCTCCTTTTGGTAACCCTCAAAATCTTCGATTCACTACAATGCATTTCAAAGGGGTACTATCATTTATATTGGTCCCAAGATGGCTGCCAGCAATTCCAGGATGAAGTGCTGACAGCCAATCAGATCTCACGATGACATGTGTGGTTAGGCTCCGCCCAGATATATATGTGTTTTTACTTTTGATTTTCTCAGCAACTACTGAACGGATTTACACCATTTAACAAAAAGGGTTCTTTTGAACCAAGAACTACCTCTTTGCCAAATTTGGTGTAATTCCGTTCAGCAGTTCGGGCTGTAGCCTTGCATAAAGTTTCCTATGGGAAATTGATTTTTGACTCTTATTTTTTTAATTTCTCCGCAACTACTGAACGGATTTACACCATTTAACAAAAAGGGTTCTTTCTGAACCAAGAACTACCTCTTTGCCAAATTTGGTGTAATTCCGTTCAGCAGTTCGGGCTGTAGCCTTGCATAAAGTTTCCTATGGGAAATTGATTTTTGACTCTTATTTTTTTAATTTCTCCGCAACTATTGAACGGATTTACACCATTTAACAAAAGGGTTCTTTCTGAACCAAGAACTACCTCTTTGCCAAATTTGGTGTAATTCCGTTCAGCAGTTCGGGCTGTAGCCGTGTCTAAAGTTTCCTATGGGAAAATGAATGGGGAAAACACGTTTTGGGACCCCCTTTTTCTCGGCCCCCGCTTGACGAATCACCCTGAGACTTTCAGGGTAGGAGCGGACCGGAGCGGGCCATAAAGTTTGAAAATTTCGCGAAGATTCGTCAACCGACGCAAGAGTTATTTCAAATAGAATGTCGCGGATTTCCTATGGAAAATAGGTCCTAACTATAACTATCTACTGGCGACCGCCAGTAGATAATATATGTATATATATATATATGTATATATATATATATATATATATATATATATCACTGAAAAAACCATAGGTTTCAGACACGTTATAGTTACAAATTAGCATTTAAAAAACCTTTGAAATTCACTGAAAAAACCATAGGTTTTAGGGACAGTTATAGTTACTTGGACATTGCACTCGTACAAAACCCGTGAAATTCCCCCGTTATAGTTAGTTCAGCTAACTATAACTCGCGCCCGCAATGCACTGCTGATGACGTCACATATTACATCACTCATGACATGGTCAGTGACATCACTGATGACATCACTGATGACATCTCAAATGACATCACTGATGACATCATCCAGTGACTGTGTGTTTCTGTAAAGTTTAAATATTTTTAAAATATATAGGAAAAGACGTATTGAAGAATGAGTGGGTGTGTAAGTGTCTGTATGGATGATTTAGTAGGTGCGTGACTGACTCTATAAGTGAGTGATTTAACGTATCTTACTGAATGCATGGGTTAGTGACTAAACTGGGTGAATGTCTGTATCCGTCTGTCTGTTGCTGTGTAAGTGGCTGCATGTGTTTGTGAATAGCTAAATGAGTGTCTATATGAGTTATTGAATGCTTGTCTGAGTATCTGTATGGGTGCCTGAGTGTTTGTGTGGGAGGGGTGTGTGCAACTCTGTGCATAGATGTGTGAGTGGGTGATTCACTGGGTGGATGGTTTCAAGAGTGCATCCGTGATAGACTGTATGGGTGGGTAAGTGTGTGTAAGAGTGTGTTAGTGAGTGAATGTATGTCCCAGTGGTACATGTGTGAGTAACTACATATGTGAAAGGCAGTATATATGTGTGTTGGAGTATATAAATAGCTATAAGCAAGAGTGAGTGATTGTGATAGTGGCTGTATGGATGATTGTGTGCTTGTATCAGTGATTGTATAAGAGCGTAACAATGTGCTACTATTTGTATGAGTAAGTGAGCTGGTGTGTGTATAACTGTATAGGTGAGTAAATGGCAGTGTGTTTAATTATTTGCATGACTGACTAGGTGTGTGAGTATCTCTATGGATGAGTGGCGTTGTTTGAGTGTCTATATAGGAGTAAGAGTGCATATGATAGTCCTGTACTGAGTGACCGTAAGTATGAGTGACTGTACGGGTGAGTGAGTGGATGTGTGTGTGTAGACCTAAGAATCAGTGAGTGGGTATGTAGTTATTGGTGTTGGAGTGTCTATGGTTTTGCGAATGGCAGTCTGTAATTTAGAGTGGGTGTATCAAAGGTTATATTAGGGTGTGAGGAGGTGCATCAGATTATCACGTGGATGATGTCATCAGTGATGTCATTTGAGATGTCATCAGTGATGTCATCAGTGATGTCACTGACCATGTCATGAGTGATGTAATATGTGACGTCATCAGCAGTGCATTGCGGGCGCGAGTTATAGTTAGCTGAACTAACTATAACGGGGGAATTTCACGGGTTTTGTACGAGTGCAATGTCCAAGTAACTATAACTGTCCCTAAAACCTATGGTTTTTTCAGTGAATTTCAAAGGTTTTTTAAATGCTAATTTGTAACTATAACGTGTCTGAAACCTATGGTTTTTTCAGTGAATTTCAAAGGTTTTTTAAATGCTAATTTGTAACTATAACGTGTCTGAAACCTATGGTTTTTTTCAGTGAATTTCAAAGGTTTTTTAAATGCTAATTTGTAACTATAACGTGTCTGAAACCTATGGTTTTTTCAGTGAATTTCAAAGGTTTTTTAAATGCTAATTTCTAACTATAACGTGCCTGAAACCTACGGTTTTTTCAGTGAATTTCAAAGGTTTTGTAAATGACAATTTTTAAATGTATTAATTGTTATATTAATTTTTTTCATACTGATTTACTACATTTTAAGAAACAATTTTTTTTTACATATTTTATTTTTTAAATTACATTGTAATTACATTATACATTACATTACAAAAAATACTTTCTCAGAATGAATTACTTTAGTTTAAATACTTTGCAGATAGGCAATAGACTTTTAAGTACAGTAGTTACAGTTGTTGCAATGGGCAACACATTTTCAAACACAATGCAACATTCAGCTCAATGTGAATTTCTAGTTAAATGCAATTAGTTACTTTATGGATTACTTTTGTAACCACAGGACTGGATCCTAGATTCAGTCCTGGTACATCTCCTGTAAACAGTTGAGTAAAAGCGTTTTGGTTACAGTCGTGATTTTTAAGGAATATTATTGTATTTTAAAAGTTGACACTTAGAAACATTTCCTCATAGAATCACCAATGTTATCCTATGGAAGGAAATTCACTTAGCAGGTAAAAACTGTTATCGTTACTTTTTCTTACTCAGTGTTGGATCCTGGATCCAGCACTGGTGCATCTCCTGTAAACAGTTGAAAGAATGCGTTTAAGTCATACAGGCGATTTTTAAGGAATATTTGTAGTTTGTGAAAATCAACACTTTGAAACTTTTTGCTGAAAACCAGTCAATCTTAGCCTTTGAAGGAAATTCAAGTTACCGGTAAGTACGGTTAAAATTACTTTTGAGGATCAGTACTGGGCTGAAAGATGCAGCACTGAGGTCTCTCCTGATAACAGGTGAGTAAATCGGAATTCGTATTTCGGCTGATTTTAGAGGAATATTTTAAAGTTCCAAAACTCCACACTTAGAAGAATTTCCAAGTGAAACCAGTCAATGTTAGCCTTTGGAAGGAAATTCAAGTTACCGGTAAGTACGGTTAAAATTACTTTTCAGGACCAGTACTGGGCTGAAAGATGCAGCACTGAGGTCTCTCCTGATAACAGGTGAGTAAATTGGAATTCGTATTTCGGCTGATTTTAGAGGAATATTTTAAAGTTCCAAAACTCCACACTTAGAAGAATTTCCAAGTGAAACCAGTCAATGTTAGCCTATGAAGGAAATTCAAGTTACCGGTAAGTACGGTTAAAATTACTTTTCAGGATCAGTACTGGGCTGAAAGATGCAGCACTGAGGTCTCTCCTGATAACAGGTGAGTAAATCGGAATTCGTATTCCGGCTGATTTTAGAGGAATATTTTAAAGTTCCAAAACTCCACACTTTGAAGAATTTCCAAGTGAAACCAGTCAATGTTAGCCTATGGAAGGAAATTCAAGTTACTGGTAAGTACGGTTAAAATTACTTTTCAGGACCAGTACTGGGCTGAAAGATACAGCACTGAGGTCTCTCCTGATAACAGGTGAGTAAATCGGAATTCGTATTTCGGCTGATTTTAGAGGAATATTTTAAAGTTCCAAAACTCCACACTTAGAAGAATTTCCAAGTGAAACCAGTCAATGTTAGCCTATGAAGGAAATTCAAGTTACCGGTAAGTACGGTTAAAATTACTTTTCAGGACCAGTACTGGGCTGAAAGATGCAGCACTGAGGTCTCTCCTGATAACAGGTGAGTAAATCGGAATTCGTATTTCGGCTGATTTTAGAGGAATATTTTAAAGTTCCAAAACTCCACACTTAGAAGAATTTCCAAGTGAAACCAGTCAATGTTAGCCTATGGAAGGAAATTCAAGTTACTGGTAAGTATGGTTAGAATTACTTTTCAGGACCAGTACTGGGCTGAAAGATACAGCACTGAGGTCTCTCCTGATAACAGGTGAGTAAATCGAAATTCGTATTTCGGCTGATTTTAGAGGAATATTTGCACAATGGTGAAGGGAGGGGCGGGGCCTGAGGTGACATCTGTGCAAACGCGCCCCGTTGCGCGTTTTAAGTTGGGGGATTAAGTCCCCTTGAATCCTGAGGGTCCCTAGGGGCCAACTAGCCCACCAGGAACCTCCAATATGCGCCAGGGGCTGCGTTGCAGAGACGTGTAGAGAGGCCACACCCCTTTTTACACCTCTCTGCAACGCAGCTCTGTGGCGCTTTCTGGATGTACCTGTTGGGCTAGTTGGCCCTCAGGGACCCTCAGGATTGAAGGGGATTTAATTCCCCATCTTAAAACGCGCCACGGGGCCTGTTTGCACACATGTCACCTGAAGCCCCGCCCCTCCCTTCACCACTGTGCAAACGCGCCCCGTGGCGCGTTTTAAGTTGGGGATTAAGTCCCCTTGAATCCTGAGGGTCCCCGGAGTCCAACTAGCCCACCATATACCTCCAAAAAGCGCCACAGAGCTGCGTTGCAGAGAGGTGTAAAAGGGGTGTGGCCTCTCTACACGTCTCTGCAACGCAGCCCCTGGCGCATATTGGAGGTTCCTGGTGGGCTAGTTGGCCCCAGGGACCCCCAGTATTCAAGGGGATTGTTCCCTCTCTGCAAACGCGCCAGGGGCGCGTTTGCAGAGTGGTGAAGGAAGGGGCGGGGCCTGCGGGCCCGATCGTTTTTTGTTTTTGTTTTTTGTCCCCTGAAGGGGGGCTGTGTGGCCCCCCTTCCTTTTTCTCTTTTTGGGCCCTGGGGACCCCATCCCCCAGGGCCTTACCCCTTTTTTTAAATTACAAAAAAAAAAAAAAACGGGAAGGGGGCCGCGTGGCCCCTCTTCCCTGGGCCTGTATTGGCCTTGGGGACCCCATCCCCCGGGGCATGGCCTC